>MU089961.1:25713-58326 GCA_014858505.1 Corymbia citriodora subsp. variegata
TTTTTTCAAGGTATCGGGGAAGATGAGAAGTGATGTTTGTGAAAAAATGCCCTTCTTTTCAAATTGCTTTAAGATTGGTCGGGCATGTCCTCAATGATGGATGAAATCTGTGTGATTGTTCAAGATTAACCCAGATAAACAGGTTGCGTGGTCCTGGGCTGACTTACAGCTCTTCTTTAGATCTTGTTCGATACTGCACTGCATAATAGACTCAAGTCGATGCAGTGTAGCAGAAATAAGCCGCACTTCCTGTTACGAAGCAACACATAAAGATCTGTGCAATTTCGTGTTGATAATTTCGTCGTGCTAGATGTATGTTCCCATGTAATTTCTCTTGTTAGTCGAATGGTGGGGGAATTGAGTTCTGTGTGGTGAGGAAAGTGGTAACATGAAGAAGGAATATGAAATGGCTTGCTTAACAAACGGACGGTCGACGTTGATGAAATGAACTATCTCCACAAAAAACCATGTCCTGACCCAACGGATGATCGAAGATCGACCTGAGAACCCAAACGGAGAATGGAGGTATGAGGTTGCTGAGAACCGGTGGTTTGTTGCTCGTTAAATGGGCAGGGGAGAGAGTCGATTGCGGCGCCACGGCGGAGAGAGAAATGGGCAGGGAGAGGCTTCAGCACGGCGGTGGTCGTCGGGTGCGGCGCCGCGGTGGGGAGAGAAAGGGGCAGGGAGAGGCTTCGAGAAAAGAAGAGAGAGAATATGGGCAGAAGAGAGAGAATTGTCAAGAGAGGACGCAGGAGAGGACGTGCTTCAAGAAAAAAAATGAGAAAAGGGGCAGAGGAGAGAGAAAATGGGCAGAAGCTTTTGCGCGCGGGGGTTTGAAAAATTTGAAGCCCTAGATTGACGTGGACTGACACGCGGACACGTGTCGAGCAGCGAGCCCCCTTCCCGTTTGACACGCTGGCACGTCGCACGCACCTAATATTTTCTCCTTTTTTCCCTGTCGACATCACCCCTCCCCCACTTGCTCATCTTATCTCTCTCTCCCTTTGACTAAGTCTTCTCTTCTTATCTCTTTCTTCTTTTTTTCCCCCACTTGCTGACACCATGTACTTATCTCTCTCTCTCTCTCTCCTCTCCTTTCCTTCCCTGCACGTTCGACGCCCACCCCCTTCCCCCTGCAACTTCTTCTTCTTCTTCTTCCTTGCTGGCCGACGTCCTTGGTGGCTGCTGTTGTTGTGTTTTCTTGCTGCTGCCACCAGAACCGACCACCACTGCAGCTCCTCCACCGTCCCTGTTCTCCGTCCGATCGCCGGCGAGTTGCCGTCCGCCGGCCTTGGGCCGAACCAGCACCGCCCAGCTTCTGTCTTCCTTTCCTCCTCCTCTGTCCGAGCTGCTGCTGTCTTGTTCCAGTCTGGTCGCGCCGTCGCAACGTCGGCCGCCTTGCCCAGACGCCGGAGTGGCCGACGAGCTGGCTGAACCGCTGCTGCCCCCTATCCTTCTTCTTCCCCTCGGTTTTCGCCGGACCAGATCCATGGACGCCGGAGCAGCAAGCTGCTGCCTCGCTGTTGCTCGGCCGTCGTCGTCCTCCGCCCTAGCCACCGTCGTCCGCCCAGACCTTCGCCCGACCACCCCAGCTTGAGCCACCGCCCGCTGCCTCCGCCTGTCTCTCCCTCCCGACTTCTCTGGCCGTGACCAGGAGAAGCGGCCAGCAGCTTCGCCGCTGCCCGCCGCCGCCGGTCACCGCCACAGGCCGCCGGAGGACAGTTCCCGAGCCCCCCTCCGCCGCACCGGAGCCACCTCAGCTGCTGTTTCCCCCTGAAACCAGTTGCACTGTCCTTCTTTCTCCCTTTCCAGCTTCTGTTTTCCCCTTCGCCGGAGCTGTTGCCTAGTCGCCGGAGTTGTTGGACGCCGTCCGGAGTTGCCGGACCGCCCACCAGTCAGCCCCATGCCGCCACAGCCGCTGGTTCCTCCATTCCTCAGCTTGCCGTCGCATGGACAACCGCCCTTGACCGAGACCCGGTCCCGGGCCGCCTCGTCCCGACGCGTCAGAAGTTCCCGGGCGTTCCCCTCGCCGCCGCCGTCGCGCTCGTGTCGTCGGAATCGCTAAACCGTGAGTCAATTTCCTAATCCTTATTTAGGGGTTAATCTTGCTTAGGAGTAGTTTGATTAGTTTAATTATTGATTAGTGTTTTGGATGATGATTATTAGTGTTTTAAGTACTATTTGATTAAGCTTTGCTTAGTGTTAATCATGTTTAGTATTAATAAATATTATTATTATTTTTGGAATAAATAATAATAATAATTTATTATTTTCGGAATTATTAATTAAATTAATTTATATTTTCGAATTATTAATAGTAATATTGTTATTACTATTCATTGCTGAAAATTAATTATTTTGGAGAAAATAATTAATTGTGATTATTTATTTGGAAATGGTTTTAATTGATGATTATTCATTGGAAATGGTTTTTATTGGTGATTATTTATTGGAAATGGTTTTTAATTGAGTAATTTTGGGGGAAAATTACTATGGTCTATTTTTCCAAAGTCAATAGTATTTATATACTATTTTATTTAATGACATTGGTTTATTGAAGAAGGGTTTTACTAAATGGAATTATTTGGGTTGGATAATTAATTATGGGATTGAAAAATAATTACAAGTATTTTGTGGGAGTAAATTATTTTATGGGAACAATGGACTATATTATGCTTCTTAAATGAGTATCTTTAAGTATGATTATATTTTATACTTATTTGGGATAACTGAATATTGTTGGAAATAGTTGATTAGTGTCGTTGTGAGGACACGTATTTATTTATTAATTGATATGTGTGTTTAGTTATTATTAAATATCGACACGTGGTTGGGTATCGGAGTATCGTGATGTTGATTGGTCGGAATTGATTGACAGACTGTGATTGGAATTGTTGGTTGTTCCCAAGAGTTAGGGAATGTGTATAATTGAATGCTGATTGGAAATTGGATTTTGGAAATTGTCGAGTGAGATCGCATGACATATTGCGTGAGTTATCTGAAATGGCATGTCGCATGAGCATGAGCGATATTGCATTCACGACAGAGCAAAGATATAAATGGATTGTCTGATGATGTGTTGCATGATCACATTAAGAGAGGGAACCCGGCGTTGCCGGAAGACCGCCAATCCTTATGGGGTTGTGCCGTGGCCAGTGGGTCGCCTGACTTCGGTCGGATGCCTGACAGGGAGGGGTTCTATGTGGGATCGCGGTATGGGGCGGGTCCCGGGCCTCTGTTAGTAGCGGGACTGCGGTAGTGGGCGAGTCTTGTGCTCCTTCGGGAATGCCGTCTTGGGAGTGAGCCTTTGACGTCGCCGTGCCTCAAGGTAAAGAGGACGAAGCTCGTTTAGCCAGAACCGCCAACCATAAGGTTGTGCCGTGGCCCAGGAGGAGGGGTCGTAATAATCGGAGCATGTGTGGGTGCGAGACATGAGAAAGTTGTGTGAGATGCTCTGATTATTCGCATGCTCTTAACGTCGTGATGATTGAATTGACAGTTTCTACAGGTTGCGTGTGCCAAGGCCAGGTAGGGTCGCCTGTGTTTCCATCTGCTTATTGAACTGTCGTATGATAATACTGCTTGAGGTGTGGTATGTGTTGTTTGCCGGAACTAGGTTGCATGGTTAGATTGCTCCCAAGGCGAGCGAAGTTCCTAACTGGGGCTTAGGACTTTGACTTGCTGAGTTTATCTCAACCCGTCGTGGTTAACATTTTTCAGGGCCGTAGGATGGAGGATCGACGCGTGTTACGGCTCGTGGCCGTTTTTTAAGGGAGTAGATTAACCGTGACTCGCTAGTTTCACTAGCTCGATAGGAAGATGCCCGTGGTAAGGGCTTGTACTTGTAAACTTCCTAGGGTTAATCAGTAAATGAATAAAGCGATACTTTTGATGTGTTTTTGTTGCGTTTTCTTGCTATCCCTGTTTTTGTAATTGACCGGGGATTGTATTTCGCTTCCGCATGCGTTTAATCAAAAGATAAAACTAACGGTCGGCGACGGATCCTGGGGAGTCGCAAATCAAATGACCGCAAGTGAACAGGGGTTGCCGAGTGCTCGAGGGTCGGGGCGTGACAACAATGATCTAATCGCCCCGTTTCATTCATTTCATAAAAGAAAAGAGTCTCCTAAACAATGTAACTAAAAATTAAAATAAAACATCTCGACATCGAAAATAGAAAAAAGGAGATAACATGACTCCTTGAACAATAAAATAAAACTGACCTAAACACCATTCTAAAAAAACAAAAATAGATTCAAGCGATTTTTTTCTTTTTGCTTGATGTATATTCAAACGGAGGAACAACTCTCTCATAACTGTCTAACTAGTCCTAGCTGACTTGGACGCACGCTCCTTGGCCTCTTTAAGCTCCCTTTTGAGGACCTTGATCTCCGCGCGATTGGTAGCTTTCGATGGCGCATCAGGGATCTTCGGGCGCAACCTCTCGGGAATTTTGTGTTGGAGAATATACTCCATCGAGGCATAATAGACCTTCTCTTTACCCTCTAACTCTTCCTCGGGCCAAATCAATTTTTGGGGACGACACATGTTCCACATCGATTGAAGCAGCATAATGGAGTTCTCGTGATTGTGGTCTCCTTTCGTAAAATCGATCTTGAGTGGGGCCTCTTGCAATGTCGATGGAAGTTGCTACACGACTTGGTATTGTCGAGTAACCCTAGTTGGGTAATACTCAGTAGCGCCCGTTATTCCTAACAAAGGAATGGGCTCGATACCTCCACATGTGAGCCGAGCCTCGTGAACTCGAAGCCACCTAGCGTGCCATAGGAAATCTTCAGGGTCGGGATTTTTCATAAAGGCTATCCAGTCGAAGTAGTAATAATCAGGTGCATGCCCTTTCTTTTCCTTAAATTTCAAAATGGGGTGATTGAGATCACCGATGTCATGTATTGTCATTAAATTGCCAAATCCCTTGAGGTGAGAGAGGAACCAAATTTGCAAAAGCTCAGGGGGGCATGTAAAGCTTCTTTTCCACTTTCTTTAAAGCGAGTGAGGGAAAAACAGCATTAACAAAACCTTTTCCTGTACACACCTCTTGAACGACACTTGCAATAGATGGGTTAATAGCATTCTTACAATGAGGAAAAATCATAAACCCGAAGAAGGCTAACACAAAAATTCGCCTCATTTGGATTGACGGGATATTTTGAAAAAGTCTATTCAAAAATGAAAATGGGCAAGTATTGCGGTTGGCTTTCAAAACTTCCTTACATCTTCTCTCTTGACCCTAAGGAAATCAGCTAAAACTAATGCATGCTCTACTCCAATGGGTAGCCTAATCAATTCTGACACTAAGAGTTTCCCAATGATAGTGCTAAATTCCTCCAAGGTGGGGGTGAGCTCATGTTTGCCAAAAATGAATGTGGAGGTCTTAGGGCACCAAGTGTGTGCTAATGTCTAGATAACACTATAATGGACTTCTATGTCTAATAAAGAAAGTAGCCATCCCACGTTGGATTGCACAAACTCTCGACTGACATGGTCCAATCTACCCCACCAAGCGCGCAATTCCTCCTTTGGGACAAAAATAATACGAAGTTCAAGTCCTCCCATTGCATACAAACCTAAAACTCGCAAACAATCTAATTGTCATGGACCGGCTGAAAAGAATAATAATAATAAATGCAAGTAAATTGCAAATGTGAGAGTATAGGAGACTTACTTCACCCAATAAAATTAAAATCAATCACATAGACATGCGCATGAGACGTGAGTCAATTACTACTCTAGACGACTCAAATGAAGCCACGGGATTACCGGACTGAACCGACATGATCGCGGTTAGGTTGGGGTTCCCATGACTCCGGCTTTGTCAAAGAGTCAACCCGTGATGTGTGTTTGCAAGTAAGGGTGGAAGCTCTCGACATCCAAAGAATTTTGAAATTGAGATGGCGACTCGTACTACATGATGGTAGTCGGAGTGGTATCCATCTCAACACCATCCTAAGTGATCATATGCGGCTCAGGTCCGGCGGTAGGTTGTGTGTAGGGGTGTGCATGGTCCGGATGGGCGGTTCCCACCTCGGAACCGGGAACCGCCCGTCAAGGACCGGTTCCGAAAAATTGGAACTGGGAACCGCCCATTGGTTTCATGGATCCACCCGGGAACCGGACCGTCGGTCCGGTCCGGTTCCCGGGTGGATCCTCGGAATTGGCCGAGAGGTGAAGCTGTAACTAGACCGGAAGAGTCGGTTCCTCATTTTGGGAACCGCCGTAGACTGGAACCAAAAAGAACCAGACCTTAAAACTCCAAACAAAACTTTGAAATTTCAACCTCCTTTGGTTGGAGACTAATACACAATCTCAACCACAAGGCCGTTGCAGACACCAAATTTATTAATCTCCTTGGCTGGATTTTATAGGCAATCTCTCAAATGCTCTTTGAGTAATTGCTCAATGTGGGACAATTGGAGACTTGTTGGAGAAACTTGCAAGCAAGGGGCAAAGAGAGAGAAAAGAAGGGAGAGGGAGTGAGCGGCTCAGTCCCACATTGATTGTTTAGGAGAGACAACAAGCCATTGATCTCTATAAATAGGAGAAAGAGGGCTCTTTTTGTTGGTCAAATTTTTTTGACGTAGTAAAACAACGCCAATGAGGAAAGCCTTGACCATTATTTTGAATAATTTGAATGTTACATATTGAAAATTAAATTTTGAGTAAGGAAAAATCGGTCCGGTCTGGGTGGGCGGATCCGCCCATGGAACCGGGAACCGGACTGGTATCCACTGGTTCCAATTTTTTGGAACCGGGAACCGGACCGGTACCCTTAGGAACCACTGGTTCCGTCCCGGTCCGGTCCGGTTCCGGGCGGTCCGGGCGGGTTCCGGGTCTTTTGCACACCCCTAGTTGTGTGTGCTAAAGTGTAGTGCCATGTAAGGAAGACATGTACAACAATTTATATAGCAAACAACACTCCCAAAAATTTAACTATACACTTATCCACATTTCACCACCCTACAAAACAAAATGTTAGCAAACACTCCACCCCTTATTACTCCAATCCTGCACCAACATTTAACACAAGGTTAGCGGACTTACCTCACCTTCTCGAATGTGCTACCAAAGAAACACATTAAATAACACACAATCAAGCAAATTAGCCCTAAGTCCTCTAAAGTTCAGGACCAGTCCCTAGTGAAGTCGCCAAGTTGTCACGACCTAAAATTTTCTAAATAATAGGTTTAGAAGTATTGTTAATTTCGGGCCGACGGCCCTTGATTAACTTGGGCTCTCCCAAGCCCATACCTCGCGTGACGTTGGGTATTTGTAAAAATCTTCAAACAAGGAGTCGCCACTAGTCTATTGAGATCGACTAGGAACCGAGCGAGGCATGGGAGCATGCCTCACTTTTTACATAATCAGAGAGTCTAAGGTCTGGGACTTGATTACGTTAGTCACGCGACTAACACCCTTTTGGTACCTAACTTGATCGTGCATTAGTGAGATCTCAGCAATGTATTCGAGGAAATTAAGGTTCATCCTAACCATTCTAAGGTAAGGAAATAACCTCTAAAAATTGCAACAAAATAAAGTGCAGGAATATAACATAAAATAAAAACCTATTGTAAAGCCCTAAAGGCTTATTCAATTTTGGTATATTTTCTTTTTTTAAGGGTTTTCTGATTTTTTGCAATTTTTCTGAATTTTCTAAAATTTTCTGAATTTTTATATTTTTTAATATTTTTAATACTTTTAATATCTTTGAATTTTCCGAAATTAAAGAAAACAAGCTTTCAAGATTTTTATACTTTTTGAATTTTCTGAATTTTTTAAAGAAAAACATTTATTACTGTTTTTTGGAATTTTCTAATTCTTTCTAATTTTCTTTTTGAATTTTTGAATATTCGAAAAAGGAAAGAAAAATAAGATAAAATTAAATTAAAATAAAATTTTAAAACCTTTCTGAAATAAAAAAAATATTTTTTAATTTTTGATGATCTTTTCGAAAATTTTTGAGAATTTTTAAATATTTTTAAGAATTTTTTTAAATTTTTAAATTTTTAAATTTTATTAAAAAAGTAATTCGGACCGGGTCTGGTGACCCGGCCCTACTAAACTGACTCAAACCCTATCGGTCGGGGCCAAAGTAATGACCGGGCTGGCCGAACAGCCCGGTCGAAATTTTTTTAAAAATAGCCCATTAACAAAGAAATCAAAACAGCCCATTAACAAAAGAGAATAAAATGGCCCATTTCCAATTTCTAAAAATTCGGCCCAACTACTTTTCAGCCCACATCAAACAATCAACCCAAATTCAAACTAGGCCCACTCAAAGATCTTAGGCCCGACCCAGCCATTTTTCTTTTTCTTTTCTTCTCCCTTTTTTATTTTTTTTCGCCTGGTCTTCGTCTTCTTCACCGTAGACACCCGAAGCTCGCCGAAAACCTACACGCTTACCCGCGCCGCCGCAGACAACGCCGAGGATCCTCACCGGTTCTACTGGGACCACCCTAATGTAATCCGGCATAGGTCGTTCCATCCGACCAACACCGAACGTCGCCGGTGATAACCTCCGGTGACCCGTGAAGCTCCCCTCGCCGGAAACCCAAAAATGTCTCTTTTCGACTCAAAACATATGGAAACCTCATGAAAATATTTATAATACTAAGGGAAATACGAGAAATAGATAATAAACCATCAAACATTCATAAAACCATATTATTGAGGGAGGCAAATTTCGGATCTCATTGGCGCATTTCGTCAAACACCTACTGGGCACTACTGGATTTGGGGACCTCCGACTCAACCAAGCCTCACACTCGCTAGGGGTCTTCGGAAATCATGTAAAAAGGCAACAGGGGCAAGATATAAGGGCGGCAAGGGCCGGGGCTTGAGCGAACTGGTCGGTGCGAGCTCCAGCCCTCCTCTTCGTCAAAGACAAAATAGGGTTAGCGAGAGAGGAGCCTACCTGGTTCGAGTTCGCGTTGCGGAGGACGGCGGAGAATGAGTGGACCTCCGGTGCCGGCTGACTACGCCCTCGAACCTCCTCCGAGCTTCTGGTTCGCTTCTTTCTTCTTCTTTTTCGGTGGTCTCTTTCCTGCCTCTTCAGTTCCCTCCCCTGTTTCTGGCGCCGGAACTGAAGCACGGCGGAAAGTCATCGGCGATGGTTCAGCGGGGCTACTGACCACCTTTCCCTTCCTCTCTTCTGGTCCTTCCTTCTCTGTTTCCTTCTGTCTTTCAACTCCCCTTTCCTCTGCGTTTTTTCCTTCCTTAGAATCCCGAGATTAGCTTCCTATTCTCTCACATTTTTCTCCTCAGTTTATGCTTTTCTTCCCACTCTTTTGTTCGAAAAAACCCAAAAGAATCCTTCGAGCTCTCCCAGTCTCCGAACCCTAGAAACTGGCTTGCTCTCCCCCCCCCCCCCGGTTTTTCTTTCCTTCGTCGCTGGTTTTCTCTTTTGGCTCCTCCTGACCAGAATCACCTCCCGATCCTCCTCTGCTCTTGCATAATCGAAACTTTTTCTCCCCCAATGGCAGGGTGATAGCACAGCAAGGGAATCTTCCCTTGCTGGCATCACGATCCGAGGATGGCCGAGCGACATCGTCCCTTTTCCCCACTCGCTGCTACTGCGTTTTTGCTGCGTTTCTTGCATGCCACTATGCACATGAGCGTAAGAGCAGAGAACATAAAAGAGAGGATGGGCCGGGCTGAAAATAAAAGGCAATTGGGCTGAAGGAAACAAAAGAAAAAAGTATAAGGGAGTAGAGGAGTGGGCTGGCTGAGCCCATCCGAAATTTTTTTTTAATTTTTCGATTTTTTTAATATTTTCAAAATATTTTCATCTTTTCTTGAAATTAATACATATTTATATATGCAAAATATATGGGCATTTAAAGTATTTGAACAAAAATTTGGGTGTCGACACTAGGGACAAAAACAGATTCAAGCTATTGCTCATCTTGAAAAGGTCCCACAACAACTTCCTCCTTTAAAGATCCCCTCTATGGGGAAACGAATACTTCAAACTGATGCCAGTAACAAATACTGAACAGCCATTCTCCTTAAAGAAGTCGACGGAATTAGGCATATTTGTGCCTATAAAAGTGACAGATTCTCTCAGGTAGAAATCTATTACCACTCCACTTTCAAGGAAATACTTACGATCAAATATGGGATCAAAAAGTTCAAGTTCCATCTCATTGGACATCACTTCTTCATCGAAAAGGATATGTCCTCTTTTCCTTAGATGTTACAATTCAAGTAGAAACAAGTTCCCCATCCACAGCTTTTACGATGGGTTGAATGGTTTTGAAAATACTCCTTTGAAGTCAAACATATTCTAGGTAAGAAAAATGTCCTTGTAGACTTTTTGTCTAGACCCAAGGAACCCCTCGAAGCAATCAACATGTATGTCCAAAAGAACCTCTCCCGGAAACATATCACACTATTGATATAAATGGCCGATGGCCAAGTCTCAAGTATCCTCCTGATGTTCCAATTGCAATCCGAGACAATACCCTAACAGCAAGTGGGAGTATCATCTAAAAATTTTTAGAGATTATGGAGGATTATTGCTCAAACCCGAAGGACTCCATCCTAGATATCCATTCATTCATCCTATACAATGGTCCCTTGATGATGAGTTCCTAGAGGAACTTAAATAGTTATTTTGGTACATGTTTAACTTGTACACAATAGCCATTGAATTTCCCACTGACAAAATCTTGCAGGTTCTTAATAAGGCACTCACACGAGAAGAGTCTAACCAAAAGCACCTCATGGATGTCGTCACATGGTTCAAACCACTCAGTTACTGGAAAGAACTCTTCAAGATTCAAAACCGTCAAGGAAGACCCGAATCAAAAAGACACAGTTGTTTTATTTCACAGACCCTAGACATTCGTCCATCCAACCAGGTGGATTTCTGACAAACCATCTATTGTAGGAACTTCAACCTACAAGCCCCAAGTCTTTTAGAAGGTTGCACGAATCCACCAAACACTTCCATACACTATCTCCTCCAACAGGTGAGAATCTCGAGAACTCCAGAGGATCTTTTGTTAAGAAAATCGTTTCATCCCACCAGAAGCATGGACCCCAGCAAATGCCAACATGTCATGGGATCACTCTAAAACATAGGACACTATGCAAAACGAAATCCAAGATGCTCTAGATGTTTTTAGACAAAACAATCTAGACTCATCCACTGCTTATGACCCTGGGGGGGGGGGGGGGGGACCACTCTCTCAAAACCCTTGGGGAGGACCATTCAGTCAAAATCTCGACCCTTTTTCCAATCCTTTCGGTAGTAGCTCTTCCCGTGAACCCCATCTGTCAATAGAAGAAATCGAGTCTTATTCAATTCTTCAAAAGAGAAAAAGACAGAAGCTCCAGTCCCATTGATACGAATGAAAATGTACTAATCAAAGAACAGTTTGCTCATAACTCTGATGATTTAGACTATGAATACAACTCTAGGGATGGAAGATAAAGCCGCTATAAAATCACTGTAGCACCAATCATTGTTTATCCTAGCTGTCACGCCCTGAATCCCGAGCACGCGACAACCCCTTCACTTTGGTCAAATGAATGCGACGTTCTAAGACGTGTCGTTGACCATTCTTTTTATCTTGCAATTAAACGCATGCGAAAGCAATTCAATAACACCCAGTCAATATACAACAATGATAATAGAAAGACCACAAACATAGTAGCAACGTTGTTTTTATTCTTGTACTAATTAACCCTAGGAAGTTTATACACAAGCCCCTCAATCGGGCAACTTCCTCTATAGTCATCCAAAGATACTAAATAGAGTTAATTTACTTCCTTCAACCATCAGGCACACCAATCTGCTGCCCTCCATGACGCACTCTAGCACTGTCCGATCCATGGCAATATAGGTACCACAATTACGGACCTGAAAATGTTTAATAGCAACGAGTGAAATATAATCTTAGTGAGTTATTACCCTAAGCACCGGTTAGGATGCCAACTTGCCTTGGGGTTCTTAACATGCATAATCCTCATTACTACGGTAGATCAATTGCAAAGTGATCCTCGCTTACCTTAATAAATGTGATATACCCAATAAACCCCATAAGAAACAATCAGCAATCAATCGACTCGCAGGCATCCTTACTTGGTCATGTCATGCCCTACATGGTATAAATTCTCATGCGTACCATAAACAATGCAACCAGCATTTTAATCATTACAGTGATCAATCACAGGCGAGTTGATTCGCAAGCAATCTTACATTGCCATTGCCATACCCCACATGATATAATCTCACGCATGCCATGTTCATTGCAAACAGCACATGCATAATCAAGACATGTCACAATATGTTTCACATGCATTCATGCATTCACACGTGTTCTGATTATTAATGCCCCTCAGGGCCACAACCGAACTCCCACCAATGTCTACTGGCATAGCCAGGTATCGCCCTCCCCCATGAGGCGTGGCCATGTCAAGGGCTCATTCCCAAGATGGCATTCTCGAAGGAGCATGGGCCCGGCCTCTATCGCGACTTCGCATCCAAACTCTCGCCGGGATTTTCGACAAGTCGGACTTTGTCCCCTAATCTCCCGCCAGGGTGACGAGTTCATTTATGTGACCACACGAGCATACCACAATGATCCATTTTAATATTGTATATTAGCCGATGCAAATGTGGTACATGCTCAATATAATAAATCATTGCACATTTTTCATGTAAAAATTGCAGGAAAATAATCACACGTTGTCACATAATTATTGTAAACCCATCAAACTTTGCATGCTTTACTTTTTAAACATATTGGCCTCATTTAAAATATAAAACTCGACA
Source organism: Corymbia citriodora subsp. variegata (assembly GCA_014858505.1). Classification (NCBI taxonomy): domain Eukaryota; kingdom Viridiplantae; phylum Streptophyta; class Magnoliopsida; order Myrtales; family Myrtaceae; genus Corymbia; species Corymbia citriodora. Next base: position 38,510 of record MU089961.1, read on the forward strand.
TATACACCCCACACCTCGGGGTTTCCCTTTTATATGTCCATAAAAACCCTTGTAAAAATTACTACTTTGGGTTTCACATGAGGAAAATATTTTTCAAGGCAATGCAAGCATCAAATAGCATGACACGTGCAGGAAAACATCATAAGATTCAGGCAAAAAGTACATAAACGTCAAGGCATAATTATCAAAGCAATTAAGCACTCAACAATTTCAATCATACGATCAATACCCTATTGATCCAAGCAACAACTCAACATGCCTTAACAATCAAGAACACATCGAATTAAGACTATAATTCGATTATGCATGAATAGTAACACGTGAACAGTAACGCATGAATAGTACTATTCATAAATAAATTATTATTAAAATAAAATAATAATAATTTTGAATTTAATAAATAATAATATAAATTCTGAATTTCATAAATAAATAAACTATTAAAAGAAAAGAATTATTTTTAATAAAATAATGCTAATCAAGGTTAATCCCCTAATCCTTAATTAGTCTAATTAATCTCAATTAATAAGAAATAAGCAAGGTTAATAATTTAATCATAACTAATCATGATTAACTAACCTAACCATGCTTCAACAATAGTTAATTAACCCAACCTTGGTTAATTAACCTAACCATAATCCAACCTTGGTTATCTCCCTAACCAGCCCTCTTAACCTTAGTTAGCCATAATTAAACCCCCTAACTAAGATTAACCATAATTTAATCTACCATAAGCAAGTTTAATGGACTAATCGAGGGATTAGAACATAAACTCACCCGGCGACGATTTGGATGACACGGGCGCGACGGTGGCGGCAAGGGCTACACATGGCTACATCCAAAACGTCACGGAGGCGCTCAGCAAAAATGGGCCTCGGCGGAGGCAATTTCAAGCGGAGGTGAGAATCGCGAGGGAGAGAGAGAGGCACAACTTGGGCGGCCTCGAATAGGCACACCACGGTGGCACAGCAGCTCCAAAACAACGGCAAGGCGGCAAGGATGGCGGGTGAGGGTGGTTTGGATACAAGAGGGCATCCAAGGGAAAAGAGAGAAAATGAGAAGAAAAAGTGAGGGAGAGGGTGGCTGCCAAGGGACACACGCATGAGAGCGAAAAAGGGAGGAAAGAGAAGAAAAGGATGAAGGAAAGAGAGAGAGAGAGCTTTCTCTTTCAAGCCAACTTCAATTCCCAACAATATACATCATTTCCCTTGACTTTCTCTCTCTTTTGTCCTCCAAAATTCAATGCATCTTCTAGAAAGGGAAATTTTGTAATTTCCCCCAAGTATAGTATATTGTACTATACGTGTATACGGGCCAAGATTTTATACGGGCTTGAATAGAATTGGTTTGGGCTCAAAAGAATGAGAAACGTGCTTGAAAATGCAATTGGGCACAAAGGCTTGAAGTTGGGCTTGGTGGGCCTAATTGGGCCCACTTGGGGTAGCTTGGGGCCCATGTGGCCGATCCCTAATAGGCGCAAGGCCCACTAGGCCTTCGGTTGGCCCATCTCCTCTTGGTTCTAATTTTTGGCCCATTGAATCCTTTTCAGATAATTTTTGGGCTTACCGATAAATTCGAAAATCAATGAGTCAATGTTCAATATTTTTGTCTCGACATCCTTGAAAGTTCAATGCCCGAAACCGGATTGAAATTCGTGGTTAAAATCGATCAATCGCGACTTTAGTACGACCTAACTATCGAGCGTTGTTTAGAGCTTCTCGCGTGTTTGACCAGTGGTTGATAGCTTTTCAATCCATGATCGTGCCTATTTAAATCAGGGCGATCCTTGATTGTCATGTAATCATGAGAGGTTAATTGCTCATGCTGAATACAGAGCCAAAAGGAAATCGGTTTAATGTCATTCGCAATCAATATCGAAGTTATGTGGAATCACCTCCAATCCGACCTCGTACTTCTGCCGAATCAATTTATTTCCATTCATTAATTGGCCTGCAATAGCGTGGTATTATCCCTCTTTGATCCTTATGGTCGAGCGGTCTATCCCTAATTGAATTCGTTGGTCGTACGCATATCAATCCTTAATTGCCTTTTCAACTAGTTAGTTAACTCATGAGAGGCCAGTTCAAAGTAAATGTAACTAACATCGCATTGATAAAATAACCATTTTATATATCCCGAGATAGTTCAAAATTCAAGACGTTACACTAGCCGACTATTCACTGTATCTCGAGGCATAAAATCATTGTTCATAGCCCGTCACGGGATTCTCTGTGCTTGTAGCCCATAAGAGGCTAGTGTGTTTTCATAATTATGTTGTTTGCATGAGCAAGGCCAACCTACTCTTGTTGTTTGTATCCTCCTTTGCCTATATAAGCAAGGAGTTTCCCATTGTAAAAACCACGAGTGAAGAGAAATAAGAAGTGTGTTATATGCTCTATCAACATGATCTTTTAAAAACTCTTCTTCTCTTCTAGTTCCTGAACAAACATTATGATTGAGAAAAATTCTAAAGTATGCTCTGCACTTGCCCTTGCAGGATCCTGTGCATTAGAATTTCCGATATTCTAGAGATCTCTATGATTTAAGTTCATGACTTGGGAAGAAACTTGATGGCTAACAAGCAATCCATATTAAGGCCAAGAGAGTCATGTGTGGGATAGCATACTTGCCATAAGTTTGCAACTTAAGTTTTTGAGCGAAAACCATAGGCTCTTTAGAGAAAACTATCTTTCTATTATAGGGTTGAAGAGACCCAGTTTCTAATTAGGGACATTGCCTTTTATAGTCACACCATTCGTTAGGGTGCACAGTAATTAGAATACACCTCTCTATTGACCAATAGGAATTTAGCACATAATAATTATTAAACCCAAACCATATATGGGCCATTAATCATGTGGGCTATAAATAAAATCCAACATTATAATCCACTAATCATGCATGTAATTGGAAAAAGGTTTCTTTTGAAAATGTAAAGAATCGTTGTCCTTTCCTTTTTAGAGTAGTAAATCAGCAAATTGTTGTCCTTTCCGTCACTTTTTGTTTGCTTAAGCAGCAATTGCCATTTTAAATCTACTTAAGCTTAACGTCATTTGCCAACAAAAAGTGAGTAACTTACTCCGGCCTAGTTCCGTCTTCCTTCCTCTAAATTTTGATAGATCAAATGAGCAACGACTTGAATTCTCCAAAGCCTAAGCATTTCTACAGTTTGTTACTATGGCTTCTTGCTCTCTTTAAATCGCAATATTTTGTCACATCTGAAGAGAGAATGGTGATCGCCATTGGACAAATGTCGATTTTATACTTTGGTGCACACATTTGGATCATCCAAAGGACTATCTGGACTATCGACGGAAGCTCCCTTCATCACAAACCCAAAGTGTGATTGTGCTAGTGGCAACCATCATCTTCGGCATTCTAATTTACTTGACCGTCAAGTCTCAAAGCAAGTGGCTAGTCATTGGGTCCTTCACTTGGGTTGCACTGGCAACAAATCCCCACTTGCTTCAACTTGTTTTGGAGAGGAGAAATAAGATTTGGAAGCATGTTTTTGGAGTGCCCTCTTCAGCATTTGTACAATTCCATGATGAATTCAACCAATTTTGTATTGCTCGCCTGACCACTTTGTAGGATGAGAGAGAAGTTTCCATAAGCGAATAAGTCGGCCATGGTGAGCGCAACATTGGCGATGAGTTAGTCTAGTTGATCCTGCACTCTCATAGGCCTTGGGGCTCCTATGCAGATTGTCACTTTTCATTTTTCGACCATCTATTTCAATGCATATAGTGTGTACAGGAAACAGTTTACAGTCTCAAAAAGGTGAAACACATCGAAAGAAGTCCATCTCCTGCTGGTAACTCGGTAAACCCTGTTGCAAATAAATGGTTTTGGGGTGATGTCTGAAGTCTTTATAAGGAATACCACTCTATTTCCAGCCGTAAAAATATGGACAAGTAGCTGAATCTGAATAATTTTCAATGACTTGGGCTTGAGCTGCATATTTGCTGAAGGGATTGCGGTTGTCAGCAGCCAAGTTGTGATTATCAATCATCTATGAAGTATGCACTGGATGTTTGATATTTGGGACTTCCCTTGTTTTCCGGATTTCCCATGCTTGAGGTAAAGATGTTGAATGATCTCAAGGTAAACGAGAAAAGTAGAGTAGTAATCTGCACAAGCGATGCTAATGGAGAGGTGGAGCATGCAGAACGATGGTAGATTCAAAAATTAACGATCAACGACCAAACTAGAACAAAAGGGAGAAGTGTACATTCTACCAGTACAATCTAGATATGGCCAAAAAAGAAACAAATGCAAAATGAAAGTTCTGCGAGACATTAATACTTCTGCTCTGAGCCATAGTAATATTCATCATTTTAGTTTGAATTTTCATATTCCATACGCTAGTTATATAAATTATAATGTTTGTTTACTCCAGATATCGTTTATGCATTTGAATGTTAAACAAAGTTGATTCAGTTTCCCAAAGTAAGTTTTTTTTTTTTTTTGGTTCAAAAAGTAAAGTTCAGCGGTCGTGTTATGACATATATCTACTGCATAAACTTGGGTAATCTGAACTTTATGAAATCCCTGTAAGACATTAAAAATCCTTTATTTTTTTGCATAGCTAGGCATTTCAATATTACACTATGCAAACTTCCATCTTTTACAATGGAAGCATAGTTTTAAGGTCCAAAATTATTCAATTCACTCAAGCAGCATTTGCCAATGGAAAACCAACTGGGTGACATCCACCCACTTTGACCCCCGTGTGATCGACATTCAAACAAATTGACAGATGATCTAGTATTACATTATGCTAAAATCACATTTATCTCCTGCAATGACATTAGTGACGACACTCAATTTGGAGGCAACAATATAACATTACACCAGAAAACACCAAAAGCAGCAGCTGTGACGGAAGATATATGGTGGAGAATCGTCGTGAGGTTCTGTATGCATAGTACGGCCTAACATTTTCATATATCCAACCTTGTTGAGTCATTACACCTTCCATCACACCTTCCATCTCGTTCAAGGTGTTGTCCCGCTCTTTGTAGTGTCTCAGTAACGTTGCGATGCATTGGTGAACTGCAACGAAGTTGAACACGGAAACCGCTAAAGAGAGGGCGCATGGAACCCATTTCAGTTTACACTTGATCGGTGTTGAGGATGACATAACAGAAGAATATATCACACCTTGGAAGACGAAGTACAAATTTATGCATTCGAGAGCCCTACTGATGGGGATCGACATCCGCTCTTCTATTTTCCAACTTTCCTCTTTAAGTCTCCGGACCATCTCTTCAAGTCGTCGCGAATGCGAATCTGGCTCGGCGACTACCTCTGTGCTGGACATTTCGAATTCTCTCTTTTTATGGGTGTTTGTGGAGAACTCAGGGCTAGCGACAGTGGGAAAAACAGAAAGAGCGTCTTCGGTAATGACTTCATGATTCATACCAACATATATATAGGTTGGATCACCCATCTATATGTTCAGTTGAATAACATCTAGCCACTCCCGTACCACATCTTTTTTGTTTTCTTTACTCCCCGGGGGGGGGGATGGGATGGTCGTTGTGGGTCATGAGACGAGGTCATTTAAGCATATAGAAATGGGGGTTTCTAGGACTTCGCACCGATTTTGATCCTGTCCCATGTGTAATGCGTTTTACATTTCCTTGTCCTCGGTTTTGGACTTGCTTTTCACAATCGAAGCATAATTTGAATGATTGAAAACGAGGGTTAATTGAAGATTGTGTAAGGTACGAGAAAAATATTGTTCGTCTAGAGTTTTACTCAGAGTCTAATGTTAATTCCAGGAAAGAAACATGCCAACTTACCAATTTTGTGGCCATAAATATTTCGCCCCTTTTTTTTGGAGCAATAGATAATCCTTTTTAGTGGTGGAAAAAAGATGTTATTTAGAGTGTTCTCATCTTTGTGAGTTGTGATTTCGCCCCATTTTTATACACATAAGTATGTATAAAAGATGTGCTTCCTTTGTATTGATTCCTTAATCCTAGGGAACAAATCTCCATGGTTTTTGTGTTTTATATATAGTTTTGCTTCTTAGTGCTAAAAGAGTCGCGCTGTCTTTCATGAGATTACAAATTCGAGCCATATCATAAGTGAATCTTTAGTCAACTTATGCCTTGTGCTCATGCTACCTAAAATTCCCTGGCCTTTGGCACATTAGTAGGGTTACGATCAAGAGCTTGTAAACTTATACGTGGATTAAGTAGTTATGACTTGAACAAAATCTTTCGTAACGAGTATGAGACTCATATTGTAATGCTCGATTGTCCCTCTATTAAGTTTGTTTTAATTTATTACCGATTCCCTACAATTCTATATCTATTACCAACGGTGTGATTTATCTCACTTTTTAACTATATTTCATGATAACATTTCATTGAGTTAACTAATAGAAAGGACCATAAGTAAAGGAAATCGCTCTCATTCTTCCTCCCAATAATCTCGCATGAATGCAAAGTCAACTGGCAATGGTTCTCTCATTTTTCTCCCCAACATGCCTCCTTATGCTCGAAAAAAGGAAGGAAAAGAAAAAAAAACTCACAAGTTAATGAATCCTATTTGTCATTCTTAGGTTTCAATTTTCATATACAAAAGCCAGCGGTCCAACATGTTATGACAAATCCATCTTTGTGAATTGAGAGAGTCTCTATAGGCTATACCAAATTGATTTACTTCTTTTATAGGATTTGCATTTTTTATCTTGAAGTTATGAATCTCTTTCATGTAAAATGAAAATTTTTCTTCCAACAAATACATATATAGATTCGATAACCTACCAATAATCTTTCGGCAAATCTGCACAAATAATGTACTAAGATTTATTTAACCAAGACCTTCGCTTGATCTGCTCAACGTGCCATGTGCAGATTATGTGGAGTCGTGCGTTGTATTTTAGTTTTAACAATGCGGTTTGTCCCGGTGTCAGCCGACTCTTCGTAGAATTTCAGTGGCATATTGATGTTTTACCCTACCACGAGGAAGTTGAGAGTGGAACCAGTAAAGAGAGGGTGAATGGAATCCATTTCAGTTTACAGTTGATCTTTGTCGATGATGGCATAATAGAAGAAAAAACCATACCTTGGAAAACGACGTATAGACTCGTGATAAGCTCTTGTAGATTCTTACAGGCCTCCTTAAGTTTCTCCTTCCTCCGTAAAACCTCGCCATCTGGTGCGGTCGGCTCCGGAGTCTGGTGTTTTACGTAGGACTTAGGACTAATGAGCTACAGAGGGAAAGAGTATTTTCAGTATTGCCTTCATGATACATACGGGTATATATAGGTTGTAACCCTATGGGTATGTTGCATTAAATGAGATACTTCAGTACTGCGTGCCGAGACATGGTCATTTTAAGCGTATAGAAATTAAGATTTCTAGTAATATATGCGTCAATTTTGTTCAAGGGACACGTGGAATGCGTCATACAGTTCATTGTCCCCGCTTTTCAACTTGCTGCTCCCAACTGAAGAATTATTTGAATGATTCAAAACAACAATTGATTGAAGAGTAAGGTAAGAGGAATATGTTCTTCGGCTAGGGTTTTATTCACAGTCAAATATTAACTCCGGGAAAAGAAACATGTCAATTCACCTATTTTCGGGCCTCAAAGTTCGCCTCCTTTTTTTTTTTTTTTAGCAATTGATAAATAGCTCCTCTGCTTGGCTGCTGAAAAAAAAAAACGTGATTATAGAATCTTCTTATCTTTTTGACAGTTTTACATACACACAACATACGTATAGAAGATGTGTTTCCTTAGTATTGATTCCACAATTCTAGGGAACAAATCTCGTCTGTTAATATTGTCTTGATTAATTTACTACTTTCTGTATTACATATTGCTTTAGGCATATGCTCAGTTGTGATGGTAGATAGGACACAATCTTTCAAGAGATCACAAGTTCAAGACATGTCATGAATGAACCTTCGGTTAGCTTGTGCCTTGTGCATTTGTTACCATCAAGGAAAACTTTGCTGGCTTCCACGAATCGGCATCCCCAACCTTTGAGTGGTTCTTCTTTACTAAGTAATAATTCAATACGTGAACTCTCCATGGACATATAATACATATGATATCGGAATTTAAGTAAGTCCTTAAGCTACTTTGTTTGAAATCTAGAACGTAAAATATGAAAGTATTTTCATTTTGATAGGGAAGAAAAATATTAACCCTGAAACGAGAGATGCAAGACGTGCAAGTACCGGCACGTTAAAATAAAGAATGCAGTTAAGTTGGGCGCTCTTATTGGAGAGACTATTGCCGGCGGCCCTCGCAGGTGGAAATACTCCTGAAGGAGGACACTTTCAATACTTTTCAATAATCAAATAATCACAACATTCCCACCAAATGTCAAAATAGTCCGTTTTTCATAGTTTGTTCCTCTAACGTGTAAATTTTTACTTAGAAACTTTTCATTCATTTTATGAGAAAACTAAGAATCGAGTTCATAAATAGTGGTGCGATTGGATTCATAAACAAAACATTTGCTTAGCGTAGTCCTACACTTGCGTCTTTCATTACATATCTTTGCCTTCCAACAATAGGCACATTCATGTTTCAGGCACAATGCATTTGAACTAAACAAAGCTTGTTGGCGTCAAATAAAACAAGGGCTTGACCACGAACTTCTTCATTTTAATCAGCTCGATGGACTGGTCAGTATGTGAGATGAACTAGAATTCAAAACTCCAAAATCATGGGATTTAACTTCAATTTCACGATGGAGTGATTAGACACAAATCCAAGACTTTCCTAACTCCTTGATGAGGAATTAGATATGATTCGGACAAGGTAGATTAGACTCCAAGAATTGTGGAAGCTTGGATCAAAGAACTTCAAGATGAGGGTGAGATGAGTCGAGGTCTGTCAAGAGAACGAACTGTTATGAAAAATCAATCAATTTTTAAAGAAGATTTTCAAGGGAGCAAAATACGATCAAAAGACTTGGATAACACAAAAAATCAAACACGATCAAACACTAGAGGACCCTCGGTTGATGGCCAAAAGACACGGCAAACCAGACGATCTGGAGTTTGAAAAGATTGATTCGGTCAAGTGAGCTGGCCGTGAGCTTTGGAGGACCGAATGAGAAAAGGATTCCGTGGTTCTTTTTTGAAAAGAGAGATAAATACGAGAGATGGGGACGCTTTGAAAAAGTAAAACTGATCGTGACCTTTCAGCGAGGGATGGCTTTCGGTGGGTGGGAATTCCAATAAAGAGATTTGAGCGTGAGCTGGAAAGTGATGAAAAATCAGAATCAGACAAGATTCGAAAGCCGGTGAGTGGAAGAAAAAGCTTGAGAGTCAAAAAGGCGTTGGGTTCGGTGATCTTGAGGAGGAACGACAAGCCAGCGACGCACACAGAGGGGACCACAATTCACACACTCGGCCATCTGCTCGTCATGTTAGAAGCTTCCTAATTCCTTGCCTTTTCCGTACATGTTTTCATTTGATCAGAATCAAATTCCATGTTTGCCACTCTTGTGATTTATTTGTTGAGTCCCAAAGCCATGCACGTGTGAATACTAAGGTGCTCATGTGAAATATAGCTCGAGTTCGGAATTTCCATGCTTGTTTCTAGATTTGAAGATCTGTTTCTCACTATGTTAGTCAGACTTAAAATTTGCTATGTGTTTGACCACATGCCATGGCACTAGAAATTCGTGTATCTAGACAAACGCAATATTAGCCTACTAAAAATTTAAAATATGTGAATGTTCATGAGAAATTAAATGTACAGTATTTGAACCATGTTATAGTAGCGTTTGAATTACTTAATAATATACCAAAAGATATATTTCCTACTAAGGATCCTCGCATAAATATTTTTTTGCTTTCTTTTTCACAAACTCAAATGGTTCCTGGTCAAATAAAGTCTAGGATTTTTATTCAAAGCTCTCTCAATCTCATGGTAGCAATCATGAATTGATTAGTTTTGTTGGTATATATATGAGTGCGCATGCACACACCTTGAGCCTGATGATGAAATGTTACTCATAATCAAAACAAAGCGCAATCCTTCGAGAAAATGATGACTACAATGCACAATTGCTTGATAGCCTTCATAAGCACCGGCTACATTTGGTCTCCCTTTCTCAGTTCCTCGCTATTAATAAAAGTGTAAATTCCATGTTGTTCTAAAACTTTGTAAAAGTAACTGAAAAAATTGTTACTCAGGTCCATGCTTTTGATACTGAAGAAGACGTCGTAAATCCTTTTGATCTATTCTTATACTAGAGGATAGAGACACATGACTTTCTTGATTCCTTCGGAAAATGATGGTGCTTGAGAGGGGGGGGGGGGTTTTCCAAGACATGTAAAGGTGTGAACACATGGACTTTTTTTCACTTAAGTCTGCGTACCAATGCATTATTCGGGCTGTTAGAGTGACAAAAGCTTCTCTGTGGCCGACAAAAGTAGTGAATGGTGTTGATCAGTACAGGTCCCAACGGACTCAATTATTGCGCAAACCGACAAATAACTTTAGGATGGTGGATTCTTGTTAGCTAGGTCATGGGCAGCTGACAAAAACACCTTTGCTGGCTTCAATTTTTCTTTTTCTCTCCTGATCGGACGCTGGCTTCCTTGAAATGTCATCCCCCACCTCCACATAGTAGTTTTTTCCTTACTATACAATAATTTACCACATGACCACTCAAGAAAAAATAATTACATGCATTTAAGGGTACTAGCAATAAATAATATTTGATCTATTAATAATAGTAAAACTTTGGAAAAACATGGTGCTTGAGTGTGGACCAGTATATGTGCTATGTATGAACACATGGACATATTTTCGATGAAGACTGCATGCCAGCTTTGAGGATATGACTTTGATCCCTTTAGTTTTGCTTTTTGTAATTGAAGTATTTCATGTCATTAGGTTAACTTTTGTCATAAGCTCACTATTAAATAATAAAATGAAAAAATTTTGCAAGCTTTCTCGAAAGCGCATTCCTAACCACCGAGTAGTTTTTCTTTTCTTTTCACTACATAAGTAATTGACACATGACTACCCAAAAGAGATTAATTATAAGCACAATTAAGTATATCAGCATAAAATCATATTAGATCTATTCATAATATTAGAACTTTGGTAAATCATGGTGCTTGTGGGTATTAGGTATGAACACCTAGAGTAATTTTCACTCAATGCTATATGCAATGGCATTATTAATAATAGGGTAAATACTACAAAAAAATCCTAAACTATACCTCTTGTGACAATTTTAACCTGAACTTTTTTTCTGTCATCGAAAATCCTAAATCATGCCATTTGTGATAATTTTACCCTGAACCTTTTTTTGTGTCATTAAAAACCCCAACCTATGCCACTTGTGATAAATTTACCCTGAACTTTTTGGCTGAGGGGTATTTTCGTCCTTTTTCATTTTCTTTTTTTTCCTCCTGATAGAGGGAAGCTGGTGAGGCAGCCCTTGCCGGCGTCGAGCAAGGACCACCAGAGCCTCCCCCGACTTCAACGCTAGCGAGGGCCCTCTATCAAGAGGAAAAAATGAAAAAGAAAAAATGAAAAAAATGAAAAAGGATGAAAATGCCCTTCAGCCAAAAACACTTTGTGGTAAATTTGTCTTAAGTGGCATAGTTTAGAGTTTTTGGTGGCAAAAAAAAAAAAGTTCGGAGTAAAATTATCACAAGTGATATAGTTCAGAGTAAAATTGTCACAAGTGATATAGTTCAAAGTAAAATTGTCACAAGTGATATAGTTCAAAGTAAAATTGTCACAAGTGGCATAGTTTGGGGTTTTTGGTGACGCAAAAAAAAATTCAAGGTAAAATTGTCACAAGAGGCATAGTTTATGATTTTTGGTGGTATTTGCCCTTAATAATATTAGAACTTTGGAGAATCATGATGCTTAAGTATGGACCCAGCTTTTAAATAGGTATGAACACAAGGACTTATTTTCACTTAGGACCACATAACACGGCATTATTCAGATTGTCATATTGGCACAAATTTCTTTGTTTGATGCTGAATTTGTTATTAAATTGTTGATTAATTTGACATGCAACATTAGACAAATTATTTAATGTTCCAATGCAGTTTTAACAATTAGCAATAAATACTACCAACTAGGCACTTCGTTCCCCTTCTTGTTGATTTATTCTTATACTAGAGCAGAAAGACGCATGACTTACTTTGGTACTGTGGTAAACAGTGGTGCTCAAGGATGGATCAAGACATCCAAAGATGTGAACACATGGACTTTTTTTTCACCGAAGACCGGTCCACCGACGGAACTTCTAATTGATGTGAGCTACTTTGTCACTGAAAAAAGTAGTGACTAGCATATATCACTACTAGTCCACATAACCCAATTATTGCACAAACCGACAAAGAACTCTAATGAAGAGACAGAGAGACTTCCAGGAAAGGATCAACTTTCAATTCCGAATCTGAAAAGAGGAGGTAGATCTGAGTGCTCCTATTTCCTCTTGAGCCTGTAGTACTCGCCCTAAGAGAGGAGCTGAGGACCGGAATCATTCTCTAGCCCTTGATCTCCGATCGTCTCCTCCACTTGTCTCGACAAAGCCTCTAGCTAGCAAGCGTGAGTTTCTACTCGGGTTGTTGCTTCAAGACCATATGTCAGAATAAAGAGAAAAGAGAGAGAAAATTTTCTATTAAGATCTTTTTGGACAAAAATGTCCCTGGTCTGGTGGCCAAAAAGACACACCGGCATCAGCAAAGATTTGGCCAGCAGTGAGTTGAGACTTTTATTTGAAACTGCTATTTAAAGTCTTTATGTGAGACAATATTTAATATAAGTCCTAATTTGAGAAAACAGCTTCATTTTAGGCCTTGCTTGAAATTTTTCCTAGTTGAACCTCACAAAAGACAAATCCATCCAAGCAAAAGAAAAAAAAATGGAATTGTTAGGGAGACGAAGATCATGAAAAATACAAAATGAATAGTTGACTAATGCCCATTAAAAGAAATAGTTTACACTGCTCGTACAGTACATAAGCAAGCATTCATAACTTAGTCAAATGTGCTGATCCGTTGAGATTTTATTGTGCTTTTATGACTACTAGCTCCTATCACTAAACGTCTACTCAACTTGAACAGGACAGGGAATAGGGAAGCACTAATTTTGGCATAAAAATGTAAACTAACATAACTTGGTATTGCCAATTTGTTGAAGAGATCTACCATATGAGTATATTTATTTAGAGGAAAAATATATTATAAAGATAAAAAACCATTTTTCAAAAAATAATTAATTAATTTTTCTTTATTTGGTAATACATGACCGAAAATATTTTTTAGTAGCTAGATCTCATTTGGAAAATAATTTTAATTTCATGACTTTAAATTTACAAAGTGACACATATTAATAAATATGCAATTTCAACTGGTTCATCAATTAAATGAGCCAATGACAATTCATGCACAATTTTTTTTTTGTTTTTTGTGAGAAAATATTAGATGTCATCAAACGCCAAACTAATTATTGATTAGTCAGTGCTATGGACTTTTGAATTTCCTCCAAACAAAAATATTATGAAAGACTCATTATGTCATGTTTTGGGAACACCTAACAGTCTCTCTGTGTGTGCATGTAGCAATTGTTCTATCGTTTTAAAATGGCTAAGGAGCTTGATTGTAATTTATAACCTTTCATTAATAGTGTCACTTGATTTATATTTTGGTAATATATGCCACTAACAAAATGTGTGGGATCATCGGCGCAATAATTGCTAAACTTGAGCAGTTGAGAAGTGATTTGAGCACTGAAAGATAGAGTCTAATATATTCAATGGTTCAATTCAGTTTAGCTTATCCACCAAGTACAATTTATCTTCTTTTCTCATTAGCACCGAAAGAAAAGAAGAATGACGACTTTTAAGCCAATGAAAATTTTCCGCAATGGGAGGAAAAAGTTTCCAGCTTCATTAGTTAAAGCCATGACGAATGTGAACGACCATGGGACGACTATGGGGATTGTCCATATCCTCCTGAGCAACAACATGGAATACACATGCATTCAGTTCTTTTAAAATTCGATTATTTATTACGTGTGTTAGCATTAAAGATCTTTTAAGTGTAATGACCAATTCCAAAGGTAATTTTATTATCATGCTAGTGTGATTTATTTCTGTCCGTTTCCACATGCATTTCCCTACTGCAATTAGTATGTCTTCGATCTTCTTCACTTCGAGTCCGAGGTGCTTTCCATGACCAAAAGTCAAACTTGGAGGAAGTTATTTGCGTCAAATAAGCAAAAAAATATTAAATGGAAAATATATATATTGTATACTTAATCAAATCGTAAAAGCTGAAGAGGTTTGTATGGAGTTGACTATTTTTAATGGTTCAAATTCAATTTAGGTTATGCATAGATAACCATGTCACTATTTTTTTAATGCGTACGAACGGTCCTTTTAACAATTTGTAGGAAACGATACTATTTATCTAATCTCAATTCACTAAATTTCATGTGTTGAAAGGATGGATTTCACACGAGATGCACCTTATATAATGTGTTTGATCCAATCATTTTTGGAAAACCAGATTCATTAAATAAATCTTTGAAATGAGGGGGATGATCGTAATGGTGCAATTGGATCACTTATTTATCCATGTTCCTAATCCCTTTATCATAGTGAGTAATGATCTTGTGGGCTAAAAATGATAATTGGTTCCCACGATCTTATCTTTAAGAGGGATTTGTTCTAGCAGTACCAGAAAAATTGAACTTAATCCTGTTAGAACTAGTATAAACACCTAGAGGGGGGGTGAATAGGTGTAGAGAGATTTTTCTGGCAAATATATAAAATTTGATCTATCAACAAACCAATATCAAGTAGAGAGAGAGTTAGAGAAGATTGCAAACACTGTTTATAGTGGTTCGGCTTTAGGCAAGCCTACGTCCACTCTCCAGGAGACTAGCCAATCGGCTGTATTTCACTATATGATCAATGGTGATTACACACTCTCGAGTGTTTGTACTCAGTGATGATCTGTCTCACTAAGTCACTCTCTTTTGGTAATACACTGAGATCACTCAATACGCACTATGAACAACAATTGAAGAATGGAATCAGCTTTGGAATGATGTTCATCTTCTCTACCCCTAAGTCTCAACCTATCCTTAAATACTCTCAAAGCCAGACTCGACCGTTGGCTCTTTCCTTGAGAGTTTTGTCTTTCCTTTCTTGGATAGACTTTACAAGGCAAGTCATTTTGACCGTTGAGGGTAGATCAGATCCCCTTAGATTCTGTTCGCCCATACAACTAGAATCTGGGCTTCCATAAGTGCTCTATTCTTCTTTGGAAGTTGTCCATTAATTGATCCTGTCAATCAGATTAGTATAACAGAATCAATATATAAAAAGGTAAGTGAAATATTGTACCGTTGGTGATCTTTTCTCGTGGATTCATCTTAAGTCTGACATTCCATAGTTCTGAGTCTGCCTAGATTTTCAGTCTGGAACATTCAGACTTAAGATCTCAGTCTGGTACGGTCAGACTTAAATCTCAGTCTGGATAAGTCTTTCCGTCTGGTACGGTCAGACTTAAATCTCAGTCTGGATAAGTCTTTCCGTCTGGTACGGTCAGACTCTAAGACATCTCATGCTTTGTCATCTGCTACCAGCAGACTTTTAAAGCCTATGTCTTCCTGAGTTCTTTCCCTTCAAATAATGTGTATAAACTCATAAAATGTTTTGTAAACATCAAAACCAGGAGTTTTCTCAACAATCTCCCCCTTTTTGATGGTGACAAAACTTTTTATGCATATGGCTTATTGTCCCTGCAAAATATGGTTAGATAGAATCTACTTCCAACTAACCTGCTCTTCAATCCTGTATGGACAATACAACAATAATATATCTTCAAATCACAGCTCAGTATTTTTCAGACTTGATCAGCATATTACTTACCAAGCAATCATGCATCATAAGAAATCACAGTAGTCACAATACCAGTCAAAGTCAATTCAAGTCACAATGCTAGTCAAAGTCAAAATACTCAAAGTCAAAAATACTAGATAAATACCCCTACTCCCCCTTTTTGTCAACTTCAAAAAGATTTAGTCAAAAACAAAAATTTCGAGAATTTTAAGAAGATTTCTTATTAGGGGTCCGAACAAGGGTGAAATCCTCCATATCCGTGGCAGACTCTTCGATTCTGTTGAGACATTGATGAATTGTTTTCTCGAGAGTCTCTAGTTTGGAATTGAGAGAGCTTTCCATAGCAACTTGATGATCTCTTATTTCCATAAGCAAAGCCAATATCTTTTGAGAATCGGCACGATCAGATGAAGTTGCAGGGATATCTGCCTCACCAGTCTGAAACATAGGCTCCCCCTGAGTTGATGCTTCTGTCTGCCCTTGCTGTCCTAATGGATTTCTATCCTCTTCAGCATCAGGAATAGCACCCTCATTTGTTCAAATTTCTTCTTCTTCTTCCATTTCTTCTTCTTCTTCTTCCATTTCTTCCCCTTCTTCTGGTCCACCTTTATCAGACTCAACTTGCTCTAGCTCTGACATTTCCACATGCTCATCAGTTTGAGGTGCCGCACTAGGAAGAGTTTCTTCTGTCACTGTTGGTCGAGGCAGTTCTGGTTCTGGTCGTGTCGGTCTATGTACAGTCTGACCCATTTTCACCAGAATTTCAGAAATCGTCTCCTCTTCATCATCTTCATCATGTAGTAACAGTTGTCTTCTCTTCTTGGAACTAGGTTCTGTAGCAGACATCTCTTTTCCCTTTCGCTTTGATGTGGTTAATGCCTTTGCTAATTCCTTCTCTTTTCTTCTCCATGTCTCTGCAACATCCCTTAGCCTCATCTTGTTTATCATCTTAAGATCGATGACCATGGTTGGAAGCTCTGTAGTGCAGAGTCTGCCTGGTATATCAATCTTGTGATATTCAAAGATTCTGGTCACCAAAGCTCCATAAGGCAACTGTCCTTTATCTTTCGAAATTGCTCTATACATGTGTAAAAGAACAGTGTGAGGAAGTGAGAATAGAACTCCCTTCTCAATTGCCCACATTAGCTTGGCCTCAAATCTTGACACATCAGTTTTTGATGAAGCCTTGGGATGAATGCAGCTTATGATGATTTTATGCAGAATAGTTCTTGCTGAAGTTAAGAAAGGATAGGTAATAGTAGGCCTAACGGACTTTGTAAGATACTTACAAACAGTCTCATAGGTGACTTCTATCGGCATGAAAGGTCCCCTTTCAACTTTCATTATATCAGCCAGAACATCAGTACTGACCTCATAAAACCTATCGTACACACTGAACTGCATTTTATCTGGAGACAGAAATGTCAAATTTGAGTAAAAGTATGCTGTTAGTTGTGGATAAACAACAGCAAAGTCAGTGCAAAATTGTTCCATCTGCAACATTTCAAAATGTTCTCGTAGGTTCACATCAGCAGCATCCAAGAAATCAAAGTCCGCGATTCGGTGATGCATAACTCCACGTTCTAGCAATCTATTATAGGAGTTCTTGTGTTCTTTTGACCGGAATAGTTTCCCAGTGGTATTCTTAACCACTGCTGCAATTCCCATTCTGACTTCAAAATTTCTATAGAGTCGTTCATCATCTTCCTTCTCTACCAGGGCATTTTCCCTACTTCTACTCACTTCACTTCCCCGTGCACTTCGTCTAGAAGGTGGTTCTGTATTTTGCACAGCCTGAACCAGACGAAGTTCATTCGCATACCCTTTTTGTCTCAACCAAAAAAGTTTCATCTCCTCCGTAGCATTATTTCGCACTAAGCGTTCATACATTCTCATAACAGAATGAGGGTTTTCTGGTTTAGGCAGGGTTAATCCAGACGTACCTCTTCTGGAGACATTTCTTCGCTCAGAATCTGATGGGTAATTTCTCTGAGGCTCCAGATTTTCAGTTGCATCCCTTTGAATCGATGCATTTTGAGATTGCCCTTGGGAATTGTCAGAAGTTTGTGTGAGGTCGAAATGTGTCTGCCCTCTGTCGACTCTCCTTCCTCCTCTCCCTGCAATCCTGTTTGATCTTCTTCTTGGAGATGGTGACCTTGATCGAGATACAGAGGATTTCGAAGCCATGTTCGAAGAATGTGGGTTTTGAAGAAGTAGATTTAGAAAGCATTTTTCTGTGTTAGGGTTTGTAGACAAAACGTTCTGAAGAGTTGTAAAAAAAAATCCGACTTTTAGACGTTTTTATACCCTTCGTAGAGAGAACGAATGAAAAGTCGCAACCCCAAAACAAATTAAAATGGCAGTTATTCTAGATTTAATAATAATAGTCAATCATCATGCACATGTGCCAAAAATATTCAAATCAATCATGCTGTTCAAAAACTTACTAAAGATTTACCATATTTAAATAAGGAAATAACATACCATCCCAAAATACCACTATTTCCATCTTCAATCTTCTTTGAAGATTAGTCTAACTAGACTATTTCTTCTACCAGACTTTGTCCTGTTCTCATAAAATTTATAGAAAAGGATTAATAATGTTTAATCTCTCACGTATAGAATTGAACGTACCTTTGTCCAGTGGCTTTGTGAAGATATCCGCTAATTGATTCTTGGAATCAATGAAATTCACATATATATCTCCATTTTGCACATGGTCTCTAATGAAATGATGTTTAATCTCAATGTGCTTCGCCCTGGAGTGTAGAATCGGATTCTTGGTGAGATTTATAGCACTCGTGTTATCACATCTTATTTCAGTACAGGATTCTTCCTTTCCATAGTCTCTCAGTTGCTGTTTCATTCACAGAATTTGTGAACAGCAACTCCCAAGTGCAACATATTCTGCTTCTGCTTCAAACTTACTAGGTATATGATTAACAGTTTTAAGAATATAACATATACAACCAAAGATTCGAAAATAAGAAACAATGGGTTTTCTTTCTTTAAAAATCTCATAGGGAGTTTTCTCAAGAATCGGTCTAAGAAATACTCTATTAATAATATGGCATGAAGTAGAAATTGCTTCTGCCCAGAACCGAGTTGCCACTTTGCTTTCTATAAGCAATGTTCTGGCCATCTCCTGCAAAGACCGATTTTTTCTTTCCACCACTCCATTTTGCTCTGGAGTATAGGGAGATGAGAATGTATGCTGTATACCATTTTTATCACAAAAATTTGCAAAGTCCTGATTTTCAAATTCTCCCCCATGATTTGTTTTGATACTTGAAATAGAATACCCTTTTTCATTTTGGACCCTCTTTGCAAAAGTTGAGAAATATGAGAATGTTTCTCCTTTATTTGCTAAAAAATATACCCATGTAAAACGTGAGTAATCATCTACTATCACAAGACAGTACTTCTTACCTCCAATACTCTGGGTTCTGGTTGGTCCAAACAGATCCATGTGAATAAGCTGCAACACACGGTTAGAAGTAATCTGTTTTATAGACTTAAAAGAACATCTTACTTGTTTTCCCAGTGTACATGCAGAGCAAAGCTCTGTCTTCTTGTAACTTAGTGAGGGCAAGCCTCGAACAAGCTTTTTGCTGGCAAGTTTGGAAATCTGTTTCATGCTGACATGCCCGAGTTTGCGGTGCCATATTTTTGCTTCGTCTTGGACTGATAATAGACATTTTGCAGTGTCTTCATTTATGTCCAGAAGATAAATGTTCCCATGCCTTCGTCCAGTAAAAGTCTGTGAATAGTCATTGCTTGTTCCGGAACATAGATTCTCTTTGAAGTTTATTCTGAAGCCGGCATCACATAACTGACTGATGCTCAAAAGGTTGTAGCTTAATCCTTTGACTAGAGATACGTTGTTAATGATTAAACTTCCGATTTTGACAGTTCCCAGTCCTACAATGTTTCCTTTGGTGTTTCCCCC
>MU089962.1:0-21661 GCA_014858505.1 Corymbia citriodora subsp. variegata
CTAATGGTACCATTCAGGAAAAGAATAGCATCATCCTCAAAAAGTAAATGGGATAGAGTAGGGCAGGTGGGGTTTAGTCGTATTCCTTTGATAGTACCATCCATTACAGCTTTTGACAATAAATTAGAGAGGGCGTTAGCAGCAATGATGAACAAATATGGTGAGAGAGGATCACCTTGCCGTATTCCTCTTGTCGGTTTAAATGTAGCTGAAGGTTCTCCATTCACAAGGATGCTAAATGTGACTGTTGAGATGCAAGAATATATCCATTTTACCCATTTTTCATCAAAACCCACTGTCCTCATATAATCACATAAAAAATCACATTATACCCTGTCATAAGCTTTTTGCATGTCTAGTTTCAAAACAGCCTGGAATCTTTTCTTTCTCTTTCTAATTTTTAGGTGGTGAAGTACCTCCTAGACAATAATAATGTTATCTTGGATTTGTCGGGTACTAACAAATGCACTTTGTTCCATGGAGATTATCCTTGTGAGCCAGGGTTTCAATCTATTTGCCATTACTTTTGCGATGATTTTGTAACTGAAATTGCACAAGCTTATAGGTCTGTACTGAGTAATGCATTCTGGGCTAGCCATTTTAGGAATAAGTGCTATGTGTGTGTGATTTAGCTCAGAATCGAACCTGCCATATCTGAAAAAATCATCCACCATGCTGAAGATATCATCTTGTAAGAAAGACCAATTGTTTTGATAAAATAGACCATGTAGGCACATCGCAAGAAGAAAAAACAGATAGGCAACAAGCATCTTATAATTAGAAGTCCCACAGTTTTTCCCTAGGGAAACTCAATCTCACACCACCGCGATTTGATAGTAGAATAACGTGGACACTCCATTGGTGGTGACTAATTAGACTTATTGATGTATTCCTGTTGACACCCAAATTTTTGTTCAAATGCTTTAAATGCCCATATAATTTGCATATATAAATATGTATTAATTTCTAGAAAAGATGAAAAAAATTTGAAAAAAAAAAAATTCGGATGGGCTCAGCCCAGCCCACTCCTCTACTCGCCCATTCCTTTTTCTTTTGTTTCCTTCGGCCACCTCCCTTTTATTTTCGGCCCAGCCCATCCTCTCTTTTATTTTCTCTTCTCTCATGCTCACGTGCACAGTGGCATGCAAGAAACGCAGCAAAACGCAGCACCAGCGAGAAGGAAAAGAGGACAGAAAAACGAGGAAAAAAGAGAGGAGAAAAAGAAGGGGGAGGAAGGCGGTTTTGGGGGTTTTTTGGGGAGCAAAAGGAAGAGCCGGGTTTCTGGGTTTGAAGACGGGAGAGAGCTCGAGGGATTCTGCTGTTTTTTTTTTTTTGAAGAAACGTAGCAAGGACAGCAGAAATAGGAAAGAAAATCGGAGAAGCAGAGGCGAAATCAGCAAGAAAGAGAGAGGAAAGAGCGAACTAGGGGAAGAAGGAGGGCTCCAGGAACAACTCGCCGTTGCCGGAGATTCGTCCGCCACAGTTCGTCCCCGAATCAGGTAGGTTCTTCCCCTGCTCAGTTCTGTCCAGCTTTAACGAAAAGGCGGGCCGGAGCTCGCGCCGACCAGTTCGCGCGAGTCCCGGCCCCTGTCAATCCTTCATTCGCAGCTCTGTACACACTAGTATGGTTAGACAGAAGCTCGGGCTCGGTCTCAGGCCAGCTCGAGTCGAATATTCCCTGTTTTATTCATGCCCACAAGATGTTTGTAGAAATGCCTGAGTGAGATCCAGAAATTTCCATGGTTGTATCCGTCCCCAACAACCTGTTTCCGTAGATTTTTGAGTTATATTGCTTTCCCTCGTGTTTCCCTTAGCACTATAGCTATTTTCGTGAGGTTTCCGCACGTTTTTGAGTCGAAAAGAGACGTTTTTATTTTTCCGGCGAGGGCGAGCTTCCGGGACCGCCGGAGGTCATCGCCGGCGACGTTTGGCGTTGGCCGGAGGGAACGGCCGACGCTGGACGACGCCACAACCTCTTTAAGACCGGTGGAGACCCGCGGCGGTGTTCGCGGTGCCCCTAGTAGCTGCACAGGTTTCCGGCGAAAACTCCGGCGTGGGGGAGGTGAACGCGAGGAAGACGAAGACCAGAAGGGAAAAAAAAAAAAAAGAAGAAGAAAGAAAAGGCTGGGCCGAAATTTCGAGCAGGGGCTGGGCCGAGTGCATTGACGAATGGGCCTAAACTGGGGATTTGGGGGCCGAATTTTCAGAAATCAGAAATGGGCTTTTCGTTTTATTTTTTTATGGGCCATTCAAAATATTTTTCGACCGGGCCGTTCGGCCAGCCCGGTCGTTGCTCCGGCCCGGCCCGATAGGGACCGGGTCGGTTTAGTAGGGCCGGGTCTCCCGACCCGGTCCGAATCACTTTTTTATTAAAAAATAATAATAATCGAAAATTTCAGAAAAGTCAAAAAAATATTATTAAAAATCTTTAAAAAAATCTTAAATTTTTTTTGAAAATCCTTAAAAATTAAAAAAATATTTCAGAATGTTTTTTTTTCTTTTTTTTCCAATATTAAAAAATTCCAAAAAATTAGAAAATTCCAAAAACATTAATAAATGATTTTTTTAAAAAAAAAATTCAGAAAAGCCAAAAAATTCTAAAATCTTAAAAGTTTTTTTAATTTCGGAAAATTCGAAAATATAAAAAAATATTAAATATTAAAAATTCAGAAAAATTCAGAAAAATCAGAAAAAATTGAAAAAAATTTGAAAGCCCTTAAAAAAAAGAAAAAGACCAAAATTAAATAAGCCTTTAGGGCTCTACAATAGGTTTTACTAGTTTACGATATCAAGTTATTCATGCACCTTGTTTTGCAATGATACTTTGGATATTATTTCCTTACCTTAGAACAGTTGGGATAGACCTTAGTTTTCTTGAATACATTGCCGAGATCTCACTAATGCACAATTAAGTTAGGTACCGAAATGGCGTTAGTCACGTGACTAACGTAATCAAGTCCCCAACCTTAGATTCTCTGGTTGTGTAAAAAGTGAGACACACTCTCATGCCTCGCTCGGTTCCTAGTCGACCTCAATAGACTAGTGGCGACTCCCTATTTGAAAACTTTTGCAAATATCCCAACGTCGTGCGGGGTATGGGCTTAGGAGAGCCCGAGTTAATTAAAGGCCACCGATTCAAAATTAACAATACCCCTAAACCTATATTATTTTCAAAAAATTTAGGTCGCGACAATTCCAAGTTAGCTTCTGTATATTCGAAGCTTTTTATGGAAAAAAATGCACATTAAACATGATTGTACTTTATTAATTGGGTGTATCTAGGGATGAACATAGTTTCAAGGTAGAATCTGAAATATGAAAACTAAATTGATGGGAACATATTTTGAGAACTAAGCCTGTGGGAATGTATTTGATTTCAAGTTCCAAGTGAACCTAGAACAAGTTTTTTGTGTTTTCCTTGATTTATATCTTTATGTGATCCTATCGTATTCCATGCATTCAATGATAAATATATAATCTAGAACCACTAGTCTAAGTTTTCATTTTATAACCGAGAGTTTTACTTTGTTAATGTTCATATTTTTCGTATATGTAAATATAAGTTGTGGTCGGTGAATTGTAGCAACAAGTAATAGTTATTAAAGATGATAATTCACTACAATCGTTCAATTAATAATATAAGTGAAACATTGGGAACTTGTGACAGGATAAGTGTAGGTTCTAAGATATGTAAGATAAGTTTTAGGTGGAATCTATTCTAACGAATAGGTTCCATGTTCCAAGTGAAACTTGTACAAAACCACAGAACCTGGAACTGCTCAACTTTATATGTATTAAAGAGATTCTAAGATGAGAAGTAAATCATTTGTCAAAACACAAGATGTTTGAATGATATGCCCATATTTCATATCAATCTCTTTACTCTCCCAATTCTTATTTGTTGTAAATGCCAACATAACCTTTTCTGGGCTGCCAATTAAATAGCATTGTCACTCTCACTTCAGGGCAATAACATGATTATAATTAAGGGAAAATGCCACCAAAAATTTCAAATTATACCACTTGGAATAATTTTATCATAAACCTTTTTTCGTGCCATAAAAAACCTCAAACTATACCACTTGGGACAATTTTACCCTAAACTTTTTTTTGTGTCATCAAAACCCCAATCTATACTACTTGGGACGATTTTATCTTAAACTTTTTCTTGTGCTATAAAAAAATCTTAAATTATGCCATTTGGGACACATTTACCCCAAACTTTTTAACTGAAGGGCATTTTTGTATTTTTACCTTTTACTTTTTTTCTTTCTTCCTCCTCCCTTTGCACATGGCAGAGGGAAGCCTGTGAGGGCCACCCTTAGTGATGGCGATGTCCAGGGAGGGTGGCCCTCCTCGACGTCAAGCGAGGGAGGCCTTCACCTTAGGCAGGTGAGGTGGCCCTTGCTCGAGTTGGTGAGGGCGTCCCTCACCTAAGTAGGGCCAAGCGAGGTTGGGCAAGGGCTGCCCCTACTTGAGTCAGGTGAGGGCATCCCTCACCTAAGTCGGGCGAGTGCGAGGGTGACCCTCCCCGATGAGGACCACCCTTGCCAGACGCTGTCGCTGGCGAGGGAGGCCCTCACCGACTTTCCTCTACTGACCATGGCAGAGGGAAGAGGAAGAAAAAAAAGTAAAAGTAAAAAGACGAAAACACTCTTTAGTTAAAGAGTTTGGGATAAATGTGTCCTAAATAGCATAATTTAAGATTTTTTGTGGCACAAGAAAAAGTTTAGGATAAAATTGTCTAAAGTAGCATAGTTTGGAGTTTTGGTAGCACAAAAAAAGTTGAGGGTAAAATTATCCCGAGTGACCTCGTTTGGAGTTTTTGATAGCATGAAAAAAAGTTCAAGGTAAAATTGTCCCAAGTGATATAGTTTGGGGTTTTTAATGGCATTTTCCCTATAATTAACAATATCCTCCACCTGTTTCCTTTCCCCGCTATTTAAGAACTTAGGTAGATAGAAGAGACAACATTATTCAGCAATCTATACTACTAATTATGATTTCTCAAAAATAAAAATAAAAATAAAAATGAAAATAGCCCAATTAGAAAGTATTTAAGCAAGGAACAGTAAGGGCAAAATAATGTGAGCTTTATTAAGGATAAGCAATTTTTGTTCATTAATATACCTTCATAAAAATAAGGGAGTTCAGGGGGCAAAAGAATGGCTTTGATGAACTTGTAATTGAGCACCTGTGATCACCTCCATAAAAAATTATGATGTCTTCTATCAAAATTACTCGACCTAAGAGCATAATCTCGGGGAATCCTCCACCACAACCAGTCTCAAACTGAGCTATCATCTAATCCGGTTTGACTGCAAATTTGAGATATGTGCAGGAGGAGCATGAGGGTTAACGGGATAGGACTTGCCACGTCTTCGAGAAATTTTATCCACCTGTAAGTTCAACCAGTACATAGCTGCTGATAAGGCCTGTTATCCATTTCATGATCTCCATCATAATCAGGGAAGTAGCAACGATTAACTATTCAAAAAGTAGTATTAAATGAAAATTCCCTTTTCTGGTAGAAAATTATGAAAATGATGCATGGATTGCATACATGTGCAATCCTAATACACCAAGGTCCAAACCACTCGAGGTCAGTCAATGAAACAAAAGCACCTTCTAGAAACACAAACATCAGATAATTGACATAGAAAACCTAAAACAATTATGCCTACATCAGATTATGAAACACAAATCATCACATGGTCCATACCACGTAGACCAATATCATCTCAAACCGCTTTATAAGTAGGTCTCACTATGTAGGGGTGTGGGTTCATTCTCCCCATTGATAAGATGGCATGAGGGTCCCACTCCCTGGTGAGTGGGTGAGGGTCTGGGGACGCCCTGGCAAGGGTCGTAGGGGCAGTACCCCCGAGTTGCCATAGAACTTTTATAGTTTAAGCTCATATTTTATTAGCAGTTTGGATTTAGACCCATGAATAGTTACTAAGTATATATAATATCTTTCTCTTGTAATTGAGGGATGTAACAGTGAGGTGTAAGGTGCTAATTATAGTGGAATATGTTGTTAGATGTAACCCTAGTTTAAGGTGAACAAGGATAATAACCTTATGTCTCGATTTCTTTTCTCGCTTTTATTCTCAATTTCTTGGTGATTGTGCAACGAATCCTAACATACTATGAGTATCACATGATCAACGATCTAGATGGACTTGGTCTACATGATTTAGATATATGATTATAAGACACTTAGGCTTTGTTTGGGATAAAAGGCGAGGGGAGAAAATGAAAGGCAAAAGAATACGATAGAAAGCTTTAGGTGGAGGGGAGACTCGGCAAGATTATTCACTGTTTTTCGACGTTGTCCAAGTGCAAGACACCTTTCCTAATTAGTCTAAGTGGAAAACACCTTAAAGTAACCATCAGATGCATTCTAGAAATTTCCTGCTAACTTGCACCCTCCCATCAATTTCAAAAACAGAATGCAAGTCATCTTAGTGCATTATCAAGGTAAAATGAAACATAAATGACAAATGCATACTTGCAAAGTAGACACCACCATAAAAAGAATAAGAGGACATACCAATTTCCATCTTGAAAGGTATTGTTTTCACTATTGATCTCCTCTTTATCAAATCCTTCTAAAACTGCACGTTGTTTTTCATTTATCTCGCCTGAAAGTAACCACCGTAGAAAGTAAATATATTACATCAAATTTTGATAGCCAAACAACAAGACCTACGGTCTAGATTAATGATCAAAAAGACAATACTAGAAGTAAGTATTCCTGATCAATTCCCTCATTCTTGTGGCCAATAAAATTGGTAAAATACCTTCCCAAGTTGACATTAAAAAAGAATCCAAATGTTTCTTCTGTAGAAAGCAATGGCATATTAAGAAGGAATACATCAGATTTAAGGCCTGGCTCGAGAATAAAGGTAATCTAATCTCTTGTGGTTGTTATGAATCTAATATAGCTGATATGAGTCGCAATATTTGATGGATTGATTCTGGTTCTACAATTCATATTTCGAATTTCTTATAGGGTTTTCAAAACCATAGGAAGTTAGTGGGAAGTGAACAAAGCATTTATTCGGCAAACAAGATATGTTTGCATGTGGAAGCTATCAAAACATGTAGTTTAGTTCTCGATAGCGGCTTTGTTTTGAATTTGGAAATGACCTTTTATATACTTAGTTTCTCTAGAAACGTAATTTCAATTTCAAGACTTGTACATTTGGGTTACTTTTTTCACTTTTCAGATTCAAACTTCAATTTATTGTTTAAATTTGAAATTATTGGGAGTGGTACTTTGTCTAGTGGTTTTTTTCAAATTAATTTGTAAAATAATGCCTATTATAGTAGGATGCATGTTCATACTGGTGTGAAACGATGTGTTGTGAATGAAGATTCCTTTATGTTGTGGCACTAGAGATTGACACATATCTCCATAAAAAGAATTAAGTGATTAGTAAATGATGGAGTACTTAGTACTTTAGATTTTACTGATTTTGATACTTGTGTGGACTGCATGAAAGGAAAGTAGACCAACAAGAAAAAGAAAGGTGCCAAGAGGAGTACAAACATATTAGAAATCATATATAGATATTTGTAGTTTGGATATGGACTTGTATGATCAGAAATATTTCATTTCTTTCATTAATGATTACTCACGTTAAGAATGAAGTATTAGATGCATTTAAGGTACTTAAGGTGGAAGTAGAGAAATAATGCGATAAGCAAATTGAGATTGTGAGGTTAGATAGAGGTGGAGAATTCTATGGTAGATACACTAAGGATGGACAAGCACCTGGTCCATTTGCAAAGTTTCTTCAAGAGAATGGGATAATTGCTCAATACACTATGCCTAGTTCTCCAGACCAAATGGTGTAGTAGAAAGAAGAAATCGAATTTTATTGGACATGGTGCGAAGTATGCTTAGTAACTCTAAATTTCCTAAGTCCTCATGGACTGAAACTCTTAAGACGGCAGTGTATATATTAAACCGAGTTCTAACCAAGGCTGTTCCAAAGATGCCTTTTAAGTTATTCGAGAGTTGGAAACCAAGTTTGAGACATGTATGTGTTTGGGGATGCCTATCTGAAGTGAGAATTTATAATTCATAAAAAAAGAAGTTAGACCTAAGAACTATAAGTGAGTATTTCATTAGATATGCCAAAAGGTCCAAGGGGAATAGAATCTATTGTCCATCTCACGCTACTAGGATTATGGTATCAAGAAATGCTAAGTTTCTTGAAAATAACTTGATTAGTAGGAATGATCATTTGAATGAACTTATTTTTGAAAATGATCATTCAGATATTTAATCTTCCACCTCAAGTATTAAGTTAGTTGTTGTTCATAATGCCCATACAGTTTAACCAGCTATTGAACAACAAACTATTGAAGTTCCACAATCTGCTGATATTAATTCGATAGATCCTGTTGCTTAGCAAGTACCATAAACTATTGAACAACCAGTTAATACAACATTGAGAAGATCTACAAAAATGAGGAAAACAACAATTCCTAGTGATTATATTGTATATCTACAAGAATTTAACTATAATATTGGAGCTGAGAATAATCCTGAAATGTTTTCACAAGCCATGAATTGTGATGAATCCAATTTACGGCACAATGTTATGAAGGAAGAGATGAGTTCTATGGCATCAAAATGAAGTGTGGGATTTAGTTGAGTTGTCTAATGATGTAAAGGCCATTGGTTGTAAATGGATCTTCAAAACTAAGAAAAACTCATTAGGTAAACATTAAGAGATACAAAATTAAACTTATTATTAAATGATTCACTCAAAAGGAATGAATTAACTATACGGAGATATTTTTTCCTATATCTAAAAAAGATTCTTTGTGTTATTTTAGCATTGGTTGCCCATTTTGATATGGAATTACATTAAATGGATATGAAAATGGTGTTCCTCAATGGGGAACTAGAGGAGGAGATGTACATGAAACAACCTGAAGGATTTCCCTTTAGTAAAGGTGAGAATTTCGTGTGCAAGCTTAAAAAGTCTATATATAACTTGATATAGGCATCCCACTAATGGTACTTAAGGTTTCATGATGTTATCTCTTCATTTGGTTTTGTAGAGAATGTCATAGATCAATGTATATACCAAAAAGTTGATAGGAGCAAAATTTATTTTCTTATGCTATATGTTGATGATATTCTACTTATAACCAATGATAATGGGTTGTTACATGAAGTGAAACAATTCATCTCTAAGAGTTTTGACATGAAGGATATGGGTGAAACAAATCTTCTGTCATTGGCATTAAGATCCATAGAAATAGACCTCGAGGAGTTTTAGGACTATTCAAGAAACCTATATCAATAAGATCTTAGAGAGATTTCTGATGAAAAATTGTTCACCAAGTATAACACCCATTATGAAGGGTGGTAGGTTCAATTTGAACTAATGCCTAAATAATGATTTAGAAATGGAACAAATGAAAAGCATTTCATATGTTTCCGCTGTTGGAAGCCTGATGTATGTTCAAGTTTCCACTCGACTTGACATTACCTTTGATGTGGAAATGTTAGGAAGATATCAGAGTAATTCGGGTATGAACCATTGGAAAGCTGTAAAGAAAGTGATAAGATACCTTCAATGTACCAAATGTCACATGCTTATGTATAGACGGACTGACAACATAGAAGTAGTTGGTTATTCAGATATGAACTTTGCTGGTTGTGTTGATTCTCGAAAATTAACATCTGGATACATTTTATGTTAGCTGGCAGAGCCGTGTCATGGAAAAGTGCGAAGCAGATTTTGACTGCTACTTCCACTATGAATGCTGAGTTCGTTTCTTGTTTTGAGTCTACCTTGCATGGTGTATGGTTGAAGAGTTTCATTTCTTGGCTTAGAATTGTTGATTCTATTTCTAGGCCATTAAGGATATATTGTGATAATTCAGTTGTGATTTTTATTACTAAAAATACCAAAAGTGGCAATCAAAGTAAACATATCGACATAAAGTATTTAGCCATAAAGGAACGTGTTAAGAAGAATAAAGTGGTCATTAAGCACGTTCGCACTGAATTGATAATAGCTGATCCATTGACTAAAGGCATGCCACCAATGAAGTATAAGGATCATGTAGCTAGTATGTGAATAGGTCCCACTATGTAATTTATTGTCATGTGGACGATCTTTGTTGTATGAAACTTTTATTCAACTGTAATGTTATTCTCAACTTTTGGTATACACATTGGATTATTTATGAGAATAACAATTATCCTTAGTTTTGGTAAAAACATAGAATTTATTCATTAAGATATGTTATCACATATGGGCTAACATAAAATGAATAAGATGCATTGTGATACATGGAAGATATTACTTGCTTTAAGAGGACATGTCGCCATGATTCATGCATTTGTTTCTTTTGTTAAGCATAAAGTTTTCGTGGATTGGTTGGATAATCCATTTCATGAAAATGTTGGATCAAGTGGAAGAATGTTGTATTCATAATGTGATCTCACATTTTTGGGGTTTAGTTTTAAATAAAACTTACCATTGATATTGACCTACATTTTTACTTTTGATAAATGGTTATTTCATGTGCAATTTTTCCATGCTTTGTACCTTTTCGTGACAACTACCTATTCGGTAACCACCTTGATGAAATACGGTTTATAACGACGAACGTTCATTTCGGAGGGCAATCACAAGATCTAACACAAATTCTCTCATTGGAATACGCCATTGGTACGTGAAGGGATTGGGTTGGTAGAGTGCGCCCTAATTGCTATTAGATTGCCATCAATTTCTATGGATTTTCGACGAATGCGAATCGAACAATGGCTGAAGGTTAGATTTAATTTTCGATCCTTTTTTCGGCATAAGACTCTAATTGTGCTTGAATTTTGTTCGTTAAGCATAAGTATAATATTTAGTTTGATTTTCTTACAAATGATCCTCGCCAAATCCTTATTGAAGCAGCCAGGAGCCAGGAGCTCGAATCGGATTCGGCTCACCTGCTGAAATCCTCACCCAACCCTGATCTTAAGCGGATGCCGTCCCCACTCCTCCAATTACGCACCCTACCCCAAGCTCGACCCCAATGACATCACTCCTCCCGAGGCCCCCCATGCTCTGATCTCCGGCATTGCAGCCACCTCCATGCCTGCAGAGTCAAATCCCTACGTTGCCCTGGCACTGCAATCGTCTATTAAGAGTCAATCTTGTGCTGTTGATTTGGTGCCCAGCGATGGCGGTGGCAATTGATGTCTAATGACCGGCAACAGCATTTGATGGCAGTGGTTGGAGTCCGGCGTCCAGCGGTGGCATTTGGTGGCCGACGATCGGCAACAACATCCGATGACTGGTGGTGGCGTCCAGCATCTGGTGGTCGGCTGTCGAGGGTGGCCGATAACCGGCGTCTAGCAATGGCCACCGAGCACTTGTCATGTGAATGCCAGCCCCTATTGTTGAACGCCGGTCGTCAATGCTAGCCACCCCCAATCGCCCCCTCCCTCTACTACCGCCACTCGCAAAAGAAAAAAAAAATCATTATCAAACGAATTTTTATTCCGATAATAGAAATTTATGTTATTATTAAATGGGTTTTTTCTAAAAAAATCATCCAATAATAGAAATAGAAAAATATATTTCTCTTCTAGAAATAAATTTCTAGCTAGAAATGTAATCATTCGGGCCGTAAGGCTATACATGATAACCATATTGTTTTGGTTCCGGAACTATTTTTCTATTGCAGACTTATTTCTGGAATAAAAATCTATTTGGTAAAATAATTTTATTTTTTTATTTCTTGAACATATTTCTATTCCATAAATAGGTTTGGAATAGAAATAAGAAGTAAAATTTTTTTACTTTTCTATTTCTAGAATAAAATCAAAAATTGTTTATTTCTTTTCTACTTCTCACCCGAAGGAGTTTCTCGTCGTCTACCTGTTGCTGCCACCCTTGGCCCGCTCGCCGCCGATCATCACCCGTTGTCACCTCTCGCCACTGGTTGCCACCCCTTGCCTCCTGCCTACTGTCTGGCAATCGATGGCGACGTTCGATGTCTAGCAGTTAGCCACAGGGGTGGCCGGCGACTAGCTTCTGGCAGCAACCACCAACCACCAAATGCTGGTCACATGGACGTTAGCCCCTACCGCCGGTTGTCGACCATCACCCCCCTCGCCGCCGCCACTCAAGAAAGATAAATTTTTTTTTGTTATCAAATGCGTTTTTTCTTAGAAATTCATCCAATAATAGAAATAGAAAATTCTATTTCTCTTCTAAAAATGTTATAATTCGCGCCCTAAGTCACCCGATACACCTAGCCAAAGACAAAAAGAAAGATCATTGGATTGGGTATCATCCCAAAAATTGTTTCTTGAACAGTGAAAACGGGCCCCAGCTTTGCTGATGCTGCTGCCAGCAGAATTGCTCAGGGAACAAAAGTTCTGCGGAAGTGAGAAGATTTTCCGGGCTACTTTTGAAACTGTTCCTGAAGAGCAGCTTCTGGAGTCATATGCATGTTATCTGTCGACGTCTGCAGGTCCGTTGATGGGCACCCTATACTTGTCTTCGGCAAAGCTAGCATTTTGTGGTGACAATCCTCTTTCCTACAAATCTGGTGATCAGACCGAATGGAGTTACTATGAGGAACATATGCTTCAAAGGACAGATCCTTAGTGCACCCTTCCGCAGCCTCAACAAAAGAAAGTATCAGCTCCACCTAATAAAGTTCCAACACAATGTGGGCATTGATGGATCAGAAATTCAAGTAATATTATCTCATACAACAAACTAGATAAAAAAAAGGATATCTGAGAAGTATTATCTCATAAACAAACGAGACTATAACTGCGAACCTGAATATTAGATGCAAATCGATCTGTCTCGTCCTCAAAAATCTGAAATGACATCAAATGCTTTTAGCAAGATATCGCAGATCACAATATTGGAAGATTGGGACATGCAGGACACTTGGGATTACATCAGAAAAGATCTCGTGGAAGGAACTAGAGAAATGCTTCCCGTAATCATGTGCAAACCCCTCAGCATCTCCTTCACCATATTCAACATTTACTGAACTTCTAGAGCGTTTCTGCAGTAAAGTAATGAAAAAGGCTTAGCGAGCTAAAAATGGAGCTATGCTTTCAGATGCTAAAGTTCACTATGTCATTCAGTTGAAAGTAGAGAGTTAGAAATTTTACCCTGTCATACTCTACTCTCTTTTCAGAACTTTGCAAAGTCTGCAATTAGCTGAAACAGCAGGTGACAAAAATTGTCATCTCCAATGTATCAGACATCCAAACACCATGTAACAATCTTTGAAAAATAGTTTTCCTCCGCTGGATACATTGCACACAAGCCAAGAAACTGAATCAGATATGGCAGTCAATTAAAAACTAAAAGAGGTGCGGTGGCATAAACAATTTATCTGAAAAGTTCAGTCAATTATAATAACCAAATTGACTGAGGTACTTGGACCTCTAATGTTTGAAATATCCACTATTCTCAACCATGAAGAGGAGTCGACGAAGAAGCAGGAGGAGACTCTTGTTGGACCATACTCATTTTCTTTCTGGTTGAAACATGTATAATCAGCAAGAATATGCGATCTAAATGAAAGTATAAAAGAAACTCTTACTACTCATAATATGTTAAGATGTCAGGACAACTAATATTTCTTTATTTTCTTGATGAACGCTATTAAAATACATATTGCATAATTCTTGCGGAATCCTAAAATTTTGAGCTCTTAAATCCATTTCCAGGGAAATCTCTTAAAAGAGTGTAGTATTAGGCTTCGTTCATTTCACGGAGAATATAACGTTTTTGGGAAAACATTTTCCAACAAGCCATTTTCTAAGAAAAAGTGTTTATTTTTCGATGTTTGGTTGAAACCTGAAAATGAATTGAAAAGTATTTTCCTATGTTCGGTAAAGGAAAATCTTTTCCTTCGTTCATTCTTTTCAAATATTTTTTTATTTTTTATTTTTTATTTTTTTAAATTTTTTTTAAATTATTTTTATTTAAAAAATCAATTTTTATATTTATATTTTTCCTTTTCTTTTTGCCGCCTTCTTCTTCTTCAGCCAGGCACCAAGCAATGCTCAGTTGAAGGTGAGGCTCAAGCTTGCCGCTCAATAGATCAACAAGCTAGAGACTTGTGCTTGTCGATCTGGAGAGGCCCAAGCTTGTCGCTCGCCTGGCTGGCTGATCTAGCAAGCGGCGAGCCAGAGACTTAGCACTCACCAATCTAGCAAGGCTAGAGCTCGTTGCTAGTTGCTGATGGCGAGCGGCAAGCTCAAGGCGTCAAGCCTTGCCCCTCACCATCGGCAGGGAGCCAGGTGAGCGGCGAGCTCGAGATCCTGCCTTGAACTCGCCACTCCCCTGGCTCACCACTGATTGAGCTCATCGCTCACCTAGGTCGCCGCCGATGGAGCACAAGCCGATGGAGCACAAGAAAATGCAGTACACGGAAGCCACCTCTTTTTGTCCTTTTGTGAGCACAGTAATAATCATATATTAAAACTTAAAAGGCACTTATAGTATGAACCAGTCTACCAAAGAACATGCATTCTCAATGCAATGGTGTGAATTGGCTAAACGCCAATGCGACTCCTATTAGTTTCCCTCAATTACATTCTGGACATAAAGTCCTACCCACCGCATGAAAAGCCTTCTTAATCTCATCTCGGCTGGCATTCTCTGAATATAGCAGCTTCTTTCAGGGTAGAGACAAGAACCTGAAATTGTACAAACAGACACAACACCCGAATTTCATGAATCACTCCAATCAAATGGATTAGCCGCTTCATCTCTACCCAACTAAAACCAAAAAAAAAAAAAAATGAAAAGTACGAAGGACTGCTCCAGAGGTAGTAAATGAACAAAATCGCACCTGTCACATTAAGATGCCGATAACTCCATGGCGACCTCAAGGTCTCCCGATCAATAGGATTTCCAGTAAAAGGACTGGAACTTTACGAAGCTGATCGGATGAAAAGCGTTCAGCCACTGACAAGCTTCCACTCATGAGCCAAGCAATCGAATTCGTCTGACCTGAAAGTGAAGACGACAACAATCGCCGCGGGCACTGCGCAACAACGGAAATCAGCAAATTACAGAGCAACAGACGGCAAAAAACGACCGCAACACCCTAAAATGCTCGATCGAACTTGCTCACTGATCGTAACCAGTTGACTCCGCCCGTGCGAAATGGGAATCTCAGAAAGGCGCAAAATGATCCCCAGGAATCGCAGCGATTGAAGATTGAGGCAATCGGAAGAGGCAGCCGAGCAAGAAGATTCTGGAGAAAAGGGGCGGGGGTTTGAAAAGGTGGCGCGGTGGCTTGAGTATCAAGGCAGAGAGAGGAACGCCATTTGTGCTTGAGCTCGAGTTTGTGGGGAGGTTTTAGCTTATGGTTTATGCAACGGCTTTTGATGAAAACCGTCTCGGCGAGCTTTTGTCGTTTGGTGGGATTTGTCAGAATTTTATGTTATTTTTCTTCCTTCTTTTTTTCTGTGTTCCAGTGCTTTCATGATTTTCATCTGTTCTTCATTTTCTTGTCTTCACTTTAGGTCTCTATACTTTGAAGCGACTATTCCCTTAATACCTAAATTGTGATATTTTGTTTCACAATTGAATCAATTTTTTTTTAAAAAAAACCGCCACAGGATAAACCACTGCCTCTCTGGCCCTAGGTTGTTCTATCATAGAGGCTAACGATCGACCATAATTCCCTCCCGAACACAGCTTACTACTTTCATCGAACTATGCTCTCCAAAGGGCAACCCTTTGCTAGAGGATTTTTGACAAGATAGATAGAGCTCGATAAAACTATTTATGTTATGACATAAGAATGCATTGTACAACAATCCACAATTCCTCTTCTTTTTTTTCCAATAAAGGAAAAATGTTAGTGCCACTACCTTCAATTTCAATATGCAATAGTATTGATTTAACTCTTATTCAAAAAAACCCACTATAAGGGTTTGTTTGGTAATGTGTCAATTAATGTCTAATTCTATTCTTTTGTTTCTCGCAACAATAAAAAAAAATGAAATCTGTTTGGTAATTTTTTTTTCTCAGGAGTAGATTTGAAATAGAATAAAAAAGTAAAAAAAAAAGCTGTTTTTTTTTCCGAAAACAATAAAGTTGTTCTTTTTTCTCTTTTCTTTTCTTCTTATTCTTTTCTTTCTATTTCTTTTCTTTTTCTTTTTCAACCTTTAGCCGATTGCTGGCCCTCATCAAGGCTGAGCCTCACCAGTTGAGCCTCACTAGCGGTTGGGCGAGGTCAAGCCTCGTCGAGGCTGGCGACACTCCAACGATCGGCTAAAGGTTGAAGAAGAAGAAAAGGAAAAAGAAAAAGAGAAAAAATAATAGAAGTTTTTAAAAATTAAAGCAAATTATAAGTCACAAAAAAATTTAAAGGTCGTACCAAACACATTTCTCTTTCAGGAATAGAAATTTTGGACAGTTACCAAACATTTTCAAATGCTCAAAAACTCATCTAGGGAATAGAACAAAAAGAATCATTTTTTTAGTATAAGTTGTTTCCGCGAACAGAATAGTTACCAAACACGCCCTAATTTGCCAAGCCATTTCACACATCCAATTTCATAATTTGATCTCGATGGAAAGGGACATTCATGACTCCTAAACTTGGCTTGAACGTGCAGTGTCATGTGTCGTCCTTGGATTTTTAATGTGTTCAAATGATGAACCTTGAGTTATTTCTAAATATTCCATGTAATCTTTAACTTCTAATCCCTCAATTTTCCAACTAAGTCAAATTGGTCGTTAAGCATATTATTCACGAGTTTCCATAATTATACTATTATTCAAATTTTAGATTTTTTTATTTTAATCATTTTCCTGAATCAACAAAAAAAATGCTAATTTTTTATTATCTTGTTTATTTTTATAAATATTACTATAGAGATAGTTCAATTTAATTGGAAAGTTGAGGGATTAGAATGGACAAATTGAAAGTTTAGAAACTACACTGAATATTTATAAATAGTTCAAGGGTTATGTTAAATAAATTAAACGTCCAAAAATAACATTGTAAAATGGACTAAACTTTGGGAACTGTCATTTATCCCGATCCTAATTAAGTGGCATTATTGAAATTTTGACAGTCATTATCAATATTGTCTCCTCTTACTTTCTTCTGCAATTCACGTCTATTGCATTAAGAATAGTGGACCTATTTAATACTCTCTTTTTCTAACGATTGTCCCATGAGAGCTTCTTTCGCAAATGTTACAATGAACAGGTTGTGATGTGAAATGGTTGTTGAAAATATTATCATTACTTTTAAAGATACAATTCAAAATTTAAAGTTGGGAAATAAAGTTATTATTATTGTACAAATATGTTTACCTTTCTATAACATTCTTTAATGTAAGCATTGACATTTCTAAAATTGCTAAAACGTGCATTAATGTATGAATTATTTAAGCCCATCATTAGGTATCAATTCTTTTTTGTTGACCCCAAATGAGCAGTTTCAAAAATTGAGTAGTTGAAAATCACAGAACAAATGAAAGACAAGTTTTCAGAATTTGTCATGAAATTATAATTAAATCCAAAAAAAAAAAAATTTATGCAATCAAGTACCTCAGCTAGCTTTATCCAATTTTAAGGTTCTTTTATGGCACACAGCATTGATGTGGCACTCACTAGGCCCATATAATAGAAAAACCTAAAAAATTGAAAATAAAATAGTAGAAAAAGCCCGACAAACTAAAAAAAGAAAGTAGAAGAGGAAAGGCTAAAATGTTCAAAAAATTCCAAAAAAAAAAACACAAAATTAGAGGAGAGAAATCAATCAGCTATGAAGGGTCTAGACTATGGCCGGCGCTGGCACTATCAAGAAAAGTTTGTATGTTTTTAATATATTACATCGTGAGATTTTATTGGACAACTGTCAATTGTTCTAAAAATTTAAGTTTGTTAGACGAAGGCGTGGCTCTAATATCATGTGAGATTTTATGAGAATATTACCAACTATTCTAAAAACTTAAGCTTGTTGAATAAATCCGTAATTTATTATATAAATATTACAACATACACAATGTTCCAAATTTCATAAATAAAAAAGATTGAATGCATAACGAGCAATGCTATTTGATTATGATTAAATATATAATTAGAGATAATCTAATGTCATAAGTTATTAGTATATTTTGAAATTTTTTACTAAAGTGATAAGAATGTTATCCATCATCAAAAACTAATAATAGAACATTTTTTGCAAATAAATGAATATCATACAATTATAAAAAGTGAATATAAGCATATCAATAGAAAAAGTTGCCTATGATTTCCAAGAAGTTATAAAAGAAAAGTATGTGGTGAGGAATTTTTTTCGAAGAAAGATGAAATAAATAACTGAGATTTCATGTTGTTAATTTTCGTCACAATTATTGTTTTGGCATCAAATTTCCAATAAATGGATGTGTTTCAACCCACCGAAGGAAAATATAAAGTACTTTTGTAGAGCGATAACAGCAATTTCCAATAAAAGAACTCTCTTAGTACTGATCCCAAAAGTGAAACAATTAAAATTAATACGCAACCTTAGACCAATTAGTCTGTGTAATTTTGTTTACAAAATTCTCATCAAAGTGATCCTGAATAGAATAAAGGAAATTCTCACCTAATTAAATCAGTTTTCTTACTGGTAGACATATTTGGAAATTTATTATTATCACACTAGAAGAAATTCACTCGATGAGCAAATGTCAAGGGAAAAGGGGCATATGATCCTTAAAATTGACCTTGAGAAGGCATATGATTGACTCAAGTTGTCCTTCATTGATGTTAACACCTGATTTTTTAGCCGACGCATTGATAAAGAAAAAAAATCGAATTAGGGGTTCTCGATCGCAAGACCCGTTTTTTGAACAAAAAATGTCATTTTTCAATATTGCCTATTGCCTTGGCCTTAAAAAGCAATTTCCTATCCGTTGCATACAAAGACTCGAAAAGTCAAACAGTTGACTTTCGGATTGACTTTTTAGTTAATCCTTTGACCAAAAGTCAACCCTAGAATAAAATTTTGGCTTTTTGCACCAAAATGTTCCTTTTGAGTCTAAGTTCACTTTAAAAGTGAAAATTTTGGAAAAATTCAAAAATTTGACTATGAAATCAAACTCTCAATGAAAAGTCAACTAGGATTTGACTTTTGGTTAAATCTTTGACAAAAAAAAAAAAGGAAAATACAAAAGTCATAAAATCACTTCATTTTGGTTTCAATTTGACTTAAGCATAAAGAATTTTACAAAAATCGATTAAGAACCTTGTTTTTTGAATTTTTCGATTTTAGGTTCAAAATCGACCAAAAATGAAATTACTTTCATTCTAGTCATAATTAGGTTTAGTTTCTTTTACAACATTTGATCTAGAGACAATTACCCATTCAGCTGTTCAAGCAATTTTGAGATCGGTGAATTGACACTTTTACCCTTAAATAGGGGTCCAAATTGTTCTTCATGATTTGTGAGGTAACATCTCCATTCTACTCAATTTTGTGAGTTAAGTCTAAAAATCAAACTAAGTTAGCAAATTCACTTGCCAACTTATTAATTTGGGAAATTTAGCTTACTAGGCCTTAAGAAAATAGGGTTGTTGAGTTCCAATTCAAGAAACTCGAATTGACACATTCATAACTAATGTTTAATATGATGAATCAAAGTTCAATTTGGACATTGGTCCTCAATTTAATTTTGACAAAAATGTCGTGTCATCAATTAAGGGTCAATTTGGATACAACAAGTTCCCCTAGGCATGGGCAATCAAACTAATAGGTGTCTTGTAACTTTAATTGAGTTCAATTTTAATTAATTTGCGAATTGAGACCAATAAATAGGTAGAATTTTCCGATTTAAGGCCTAGAAAGTTCAATTTGGTGTGCCCATGGTATGAGTCCAATAATTTTCATAGCAATTAGACAATTGGGTTAATTAAATAATCACGAAATTGGATTTCAGTGGTTCAATTAAACTAATTTGTTTGAAATTAGCCTTTTTCTCTTCAAAATTGGACAATTTTCTTTTCAATATGGACTAAATTGCACAAACCAAAGAAAAATTGGATCGAACTGCCCAAGAACCAGCTAAACCAATCAAACCAGTCTGATCGGTCAGACTAGTCACCGACGAAGGAGGCCGGTTCAGCCATCCTCTAGCCAGTTTGCAATTGGTGGCCACCACCTTGTGATGGCCCAGCCCAAATCTAGTCCCCCCATACCTCTACATTTTCTGAATTTGCAAAATAGTCCCTAGGTTTTAGTGAAATTACAAAATCGCCCCTAATTAGGTCCTCAATCACAAAAATTTTGTGAACTGTTGATCGCATTAAATCTCAGCCTTTCAAATTAGCACATGTTAAACGTGTTAAGCATGATTAGAAATTCAAAATAGATAGTTAGGCACATGGGTTAATCTCTAGCCGACGGCTAGGATTTGAGTTTAGGGAGGGGTATATATAGCATTTTCCCTCCAAAATTTTAGGAAAAGCAGCCATTTTTTCTCTCGCTAGCCCTCCCTCTCCCTCTCTTCATCTCTCTCTCTCTTCAAGATCGGTTAAGCATGAGCGGTAGGAAGAGGAGAGCAAACTCTGGTTCGGGCGGATTCTCTCTTTCGATCTCCACTCATTCCCTCTCTTCGGTTGGATTTTCCTTCGGCACCATCAATAGAAAGCGAGGGGGGGATGTCCACCGATTCATTCTCTCTTGGAATCAAGAGCATCCCCGCTCATTCCCTCTCGAAGTTGGGAGGAAACTTTACTGCCATTGGTCTCTCATAGACCTGTTAAACGGGTGGGTCGGGTTGGGTTTGGGTCAGGTCATAAATGGTCTGATCAAGGTTGAAGATGCTTGGGAAGCGGCTGATTTTGTCTTCTACGTTGTGGACAGATGAAGCGGTCCATTAACTCTCTATCTCTACGAGCTCCTCCATATGATCCAGAAGATTATCCATGGCCGAAAATCGGATCAAGTTCATTCTCTAGATTCGAGCCAAGTCTTCTCGATCTTTACCTTTAAACTTGTTGCAATCAGATCTTTACTTCAGCAGCCTTCGTTGATTCGATTCTGCTGATTTTATTGAAGAAGAAGCAGAGAAAATGCTTTTGCATCGCAACTTCAAAGAGGCGATTGTAATCTTCAAGTTTGAAGTTAAGGCGTCCATTGATGGATCTCGAAGATCGGCATTGAAGTCTGAAACTCTTTTCGCTGATCTATTTTTGCGATCACAGCAGCTAGATCGAAGTCGGGAGCCGAGTGGATATGTAAATCAAAAGACTGAGTATCTACGATTTTGAGTCTTCGGTCAAGTTACATCTCCATCTAGGAGGATTTCCAGAAAGGGAAGTAAAACTAGGTGCTCCACTCCTCTTTCAGTTTTGGATGTCGGTATAAAATAGATGCAGATTCTCCACTGATTTTGGGATGTCTTCTGTTGATTAACAGCATCATTATCGTTGAATGGTAGACTCCTCTGAAAGTGGCGGAATAGCTTGATTTGAGTTTAGAGCGCGAGCAATTGCAAGGTAAGTTTCCTAAACGTGAATCTGATGAAGCGAGGCCGTACTAGATGGACCGGGGCTAGGATTTGAACCCTAGGTCTATATCTCATGTTTAGATCCATGATTCAGATGTTATATGATGAGATTTGATGATGTTTTGC
>MU089962.1:23384-58221 GCA_014858505.1 Corymbia citriodora subsp. variegata
CTAAAGGGAGGGAAAGGCCATATTTTTCTCTTTCTTTGATCGGAAGAAATTCCCCTCCTCTAAAACTCTATTAATAGTTTTGGAATTTTTTAGGTATAGGTATCTCTCATACACTTATAAGCAAGAGCCAATTAAAAAAGAGCAACTATAAAGTACACAGTTGGTGTAAGCAAAACTTTCACATACGGCCTTGTTTACTCTTCATTTGAAGGTCGTAACTACTCTCACTCTCACTTACCGTCAAATCAAGGGCTTAGGATTTTAATGAGTGCAGTTTACCTAGTCATTAGTGCATCTTCTTAAATTATGCATGTTGATATATGAGGGAAAAAAAAACATAGATTGATTGCATATGAGGTAGTCATTAATTTATGAACAATCATGCTTAGCATCCATGCAATTTTGTCTTCATATTTTTCAAAATAATAGTTTGCAAAAAGCTTCATGGCGATGGATAGTGATCCACTATGCTTTTGCTTAGTGCATCTAGATTCTTTATTTTTTTGCAATCAATTTATATGCTTTCATTATTGGGTATTACTTTCTTGTTTGCACACTCTCATAATCACCTATCACATGTTAGTGGCTTATGATTAAAATTGGCTAAGACTCGCAAAAATATATTCGAAATAAAAAGAAAAGGCACCAAAAGAGTATTAGATTAATTCAGCGTAATCATGTCCTCATATTCACTAAAATTCTGGTTCGCAAAAGTAAAATGTACTTCAGCATTATTTTTTAGTATCTAATCGACCCTAACCAATTTGTGATAGCTTCAAAAGATAAGATAAATTGCATACGAAGATACAATTGGTAAAGCTTGAAAGAGTCCGTGCTTAGCACCATGCTTAATAATCCATTAGTTTTCCCTTGGTGGTTTATATCAAAGAAGGTCATAACAAAAGTGTACATTGGAAAGTATTAAATGAGGAAGAAGAAGCAGTCCTAAATTGTTTACTTAGTATTTAGCGTGAATTATTTTGGTTGTCAGATTTTGGTCATGATCATGGCTACATGCCATGACAAGCGGCTACTTCACAACATGTGGTGATCAAACGGCCCTCCTTGGCTATAAACTTTGGAGTGAGTGGTTTCACTATTGCCTCTTCCAATGAGATAGCTTTCAAGTTGAGGTCTTTTCAATATACCCTTGTTTGGTATATGCGACTTGACTTTATCACTATTATATTGTCTCTCCTTACTCCTTAACCATATCCATTGGGAAGCACACATGATTAAAGGTGTCATGCCTTGACTCTCAAGCTCGCGGTAACCCCATTTTACTTGAGGTCTAGTTGTATGATATCCCAAGTAATGTCATTGACCAATTCATTTTATCTTATAATTATGCACATGTAGAAACGAATAGAACTCCCAACCAACAATCAGAAACAACAGGGATAGCAGCAGAGACACAGAGAAAAGACAAAACGCCATTTTTATTTATTTGCAAGGTTAGCCCGAGCTACAGCACATATAAACACGCCTTGCTACAAGCATAAAGCTGAGGCTTACTAAAAAAGGGATCGGTCTGGCTAACCTAACACTGTACAATTATCTACTCACTGGTCTCAAAGGGATCGCTCTCCTCAGAGAGATCACTCTGTTCGATCCTCGGGTACCGCGTCATCAAGGGCCTGAAAAGGTTAACCATGACGAGTTGAGATAAAGTCAACAAGTTAAAGTCCTAAGCCCCGGTTAGGAATTTCGCTCGCCTAAGGAGTTTAACGTACAACCTAATTCATCAATCATCAATCACCAAACCTTAGAGGAACGAAAGCAGTAGACTATTTAATAAGCAGACAAAACCATAAGTGATCCTACCTGGCCTTGGCACACATGACCTGTAGAAATTATTAATCACTTTACTAGAGCAGTAGGAGATATGCAAATAATTAGAGCATTGCACAAAACATTCTCATATCTCAAAATCCACACACATGCTCCAATTATTACGACCCTCAAGGTCATGGCACAACCTTATGGTTGGTAGTCAAATGGTCGTAGACTAGGCATCGTCCTCCCCCATGAGGCACGGCAACGTCGTGGGCTCTCCCCACCGACGGCATTCACTAAGGAGCATGGGCTCGGCCTTAATCGCGACTTTGCATCTAACCACTGTTATGCGACCCAATGGTCACGGCACAACCTTGAAGGATTGGTGATCATCCGGCTATACCAGGCTATCAACTTTAATCTAACCATGTAACACATCAGCAACCAATTCATTCTTGTCTTTACTTTTACTTGATCGTGAATGCACAAATATTCGTGCTCACACGACATGTTATTGTAGTTGACATACATATCATGTTATGCAGTAATAATCGAAAATCACGTACAGCAGTACAATCCAATTACTCAGGAAGAAATTCAGCAAACTAAGTAAATTTACTTCCAATCAATCATCAATCACGTGTTTCCCCATGATACTCGGG
The DNA here is from genome assembly GCA_014858505.1 of Corymbia citriodora subsp. variegata. Classification (NCBI taxonomy): domain Eukaryota; kingdom Viridiplantae; phylum Streptophyta; class Magnoliopsida; order Myrtales; family Myrtaceae; genus Corymbia; species Corymbia citriodora. Next base: position 25,823 of record MU089962.1, read on the forward strand.
AATAATCAATAATTAGCACTTCAATAAATCATCACAATCAAGAACACAACAATTTAAGACAAAAATTTGCTTTTGTATATGAACAGTGCCAAGTGAACAGTAATCGTGAATAGTGTTTTGTGAACAGTATGCATGAACAGTAATTCGTCCGAAATTAATTAAATAAATAAAAATAATTAAGTCTAACCATAGTCAATTTAACCTAACCATGATTAAATTCTAACCTTGGTCATTGTAAAAACAAACCTTAGTTACTTTAATTAATTAACCCTAGTTACTTTATTACTAACTATGGTCAATTAATTACTCCTAGTTAGCCTTAATTAACTAGCATAATCAACCAATTAGCCTTAATTAATCACAAGCACACAAATACACTAATTAACCCCTAAGCAAGATTAACCCCTAAACAAGGATTAGGAAATTAACTTACTTGGGTCGGGAATTTGATGACAGCGACTCGTAGAGGGGAACAAGGGCTACGAGGGATAAGCTTGGGGACAATAACGGATGACGAACAGTGGCCAAAACGAGCCAAAACAGCCCTAGATTACTATTCACGCAGAAGGGGGCAGCAGTGCGAAAACAGCTGTACAGGCGGTCGGTGGCGACCAGGGGTGGCCGACCGTGTGTGGCTGGCTCCTTGACTTCCATGGCTACTTTGGGCGGTGGTGGCGGCTCCGACGACGGTGGCAAGACTGTTTTTCGACTGGAAAACAATAAAGACAATAAGAAAGAAAGAGAAAGGAAAAGAAAATGAGGAGAAAGGAAAAGAAAATGAGGAGAAAAAGGGAGAGAGAGAGGTGTTGGGTTTGGGTGGCTGAAAGGGGGCTTGGAGGAGAAAGAAATGAGCTGCTGAAAACTAGGATAAGAACCAAAGCAAGTGGGCAAGCCACTTGTTCAAGCACCAATCAAAACAAAGCAAGAACAAACTTAAACAAAGCCCACTTAGGCACAAAAGAAAAAGGCAAAAAGAGAGAAGCCCATGGGCTGAGGGAGAGAAGAATGGGCTAGTTTAGGCCCCCATTAGGCTGAGCTAGATGGGCACAAGGCCCATTGGGCCGCCGGTCCACTTGCGGCCCAAAACCCAGTCCAATTTCCTATTTTCCGACACTTCTGAGTCCAATGGAAAATTCCAAAATAAATGAGGTGACGTCCAAATATTTAGTCCTGACATCACTGAGAAGTCGATTGCAACTGTAGTACAATTTGGATTATTGGGCGCTCCTTTAGGACTTTCCTCACATTTAACCCGTGGTTAATCAATCTTTCATCCACATTTATGCCAATTCTCGAGTCAGGCACGTCCCTCGATTGTTGTGAGTTCTCGGGGGCTCAATTGATAAGCCTGAGTACCCGATGAAAAGGATTCGGTTTAACATCGTTCATAGTTCGTATCAAAGTTGTGCGGAAATCACCCGCAGTCTGACTTCGTACTTCTGCTGAATTAATTTATTTCTATTTTCTTAATAGTCTAGTACTTAGAGGATATCGTTTCCTCCCAGGTCCTCATGGTCAAAGGATTCATTCCTGATCGAATTTGCGAGTCGAACGCGTATTGTTTCCTAATGGCGCCTCTTTGTAATCCGTTATCCCACGAACAAACAATTCGGAATATTTGTACTAACCAAGCCTTCGACTAACATCGTCATTTTATAAAATCCCAAAATTGGGTTGATTTTTAGAATGTTACAAAAGGTGTAGACGAGCTTGGCACACTATGTAAGACTTCGAGCTGAGAATAAATTTAAGTCATTGTGGCATACTTCAATAGAAAGTGGGATCAATTAAAGCAGTCCACATTTTTCTTCTGCCGCGCAAGCACAATGACTTAAATTTATTCTCATGCTATAGGTACATGGGGAACTTGTCCAGTCTTCTTCTTTGTCGTGTTTCATCGAGTGGAAGAAAACTCTCCAAAATCACCATCATTTTCTTGATGATGGCTTACACATTTAATATAACGATTTCTGTTGAAAACGGTGGCGCAATGGAAGCGGATCGTCGATTTGCAATTATGTCGGGAGCGGTAGAAATTAACGGAGAAATAAAACGAGGAACAAATAAAATAAGGACACCGAGAATTTACGTGGTTAGGTCCGAATTTCGAAACCTACGTCCACGGGAAGAGCCAACAAAATAATCTACTATAAATCAGAGAATTACAGGATTACACACGCTTACACGCTCAAGTGTTTCCCAGCCCTAATGTATACCCAATACCCACAATGTTTAATAAAACAACTCAATGAACTTACGCACAAATCTTTCTGAGCTCACGTCTCTCTGGAGCTCTCGCCGCTCGGCTTCTCTCTCTTTTTTTTCTTCTCTCTTCGGCCTCCGACGGTCTTCTTCTATAGGGACTGATGGGAAGAGAGCGAAGAACCGTGTACTCCTCAATTTGTCAAAGGCTGCCACCTTCTGAAGCCTTGCCCCTTCATGCATGCTCGTAGCTCCTGCCTTTTCCTTTATTTAATAATAAAGGGCAGCAGACAAAGTCTGGAGAAGCTTGCTGCGCCCTCCCTCTTTTATGGGCATGCATGCACCATGTGCATGCATTAAAGAAAGGAAGAAACTTGGACGTCCATGTGTGTGCAGAAGAGAAAGAAAAGTGAAAGATCTCCATTTTGTATGGGCACGCAAGGGGATGCATTTAATGTTGTTGAAGCTTTGGGCGTTCAACTTCTTCAGAAGGCAAAAGTGAGCAAGGTGAGCAAAAGTCAACAAATGGGCTGATGGCTTGTATCTCCGACGTGTGCATGTGCAGCAAATATTCATCCGAACAGAGATATTCGGATCCGATCATGCGCCGTTGTTCATTAAATGCTCCATGAACGTGCTTCTTCCTTGTTAAAATATTTGTGCGTGTCTATCGGGTATTGTACACGGGCTCAAACTCGAGACATAATTTTAACAATTCTCCACCTTGGCTCGACATTTGTAGCCAAATTATAGTGCTCCTTTTTTTTTCATGTCTGGCTCTCCCAACGCCCCGACGGGCGCTTATTCTCTGCAAATGCCAATCGAGCTCAAACAGAGCTCGAGTTTCGCCGAAGGAACAGGCTTCGTCATCATGTCTGCCGGGTTCTCCATTGTTGCTATTTTCTTCACAACAATTTTACCCTTTGCTATGATATCTCGAATGAAATGATACCTGACATCGATATGTTTCGTTCGCTCATGATATATTGGATTATGTGCCAAATATATCGCACCTTGATTGTCACAGTGTACAGTTACACTTTTCTCCTCCAATCCAAGGTCCAAGAGCAAACCCCTCAGCCATATCGCCTCTTTCGCTACAAAGGTCAGTGCCATATATTCTGCCTCAGTCGAAGACAAGGCAACATCATCTTGTAAGGATGCCTTCCAACTTACTGCACCACCTGCTAGCGTAAACACGTACCCCGCTAGTGATCTGCGGTCATCCAAGTTGCCAGCATGATCCGAATCCACATATCCCGTGGTTTCACTGCCATTGTCGTTCCTCTGGTACACAATGCCAATGTCTGCTGTCCCCTTTAAATATCTGAGGATCCATTTCACAGCTTCCCAATGTGTCTTACCTGGGCGCTTCATGTAACGGCTGACAACGTTTACAGCTTGTGAAATGTCAGGCCTAGTGCATACCATGGCATACATTATACTGCCCATTGCACTAGAATAAGGAACACAGGACATATGCTCCTCCTCCTCCTCAGTCTGCGGTGATAACTTGTCAGAAAGTTTACTAATTTGAAATACCTTAAGTTTATTCTATCGATGAATAAGTAATGGGGGCCAAGAAATCGACCATACTAACAAAATAAAGTTTTTTTTTTCCAAAAGGGAGGAAAAATGCCATATTTTCTCTTTCTCTGATCGAAAGAAATTTTCCTCCTCCCAAAATTTCATCAGTACTTTCGTAATTTTTTAGGTATGCCTCTTACACAATTTAAAAATAATCTCACTAGGAAAAAAGCAATTGTAAAGTACACCATTGCGCAAACAAAACTTTCCACAGGTGGCCTTATTTATTCTTGATTTGAAGCTTGTAACTACTCATTTTCTCACTAACCGTCAAATCAAGGGTAAACAAAAATAAAAATTAATGGTAAACAGGGCTGACTGTAGAATGTTCTCTTCACGCTGTGGACGTGTGTTTTTAATTTTTCTTCAAAAAAAGAATGCCTGTGTTATTTCCATCCTCTTATTAGCTCTTCACACTCAATATTGAATTGACTATACTAACCCTTACGGGCACCACTCTAGATTTAAGATTTTTTATTTTATTTTTTTCATTTGTTTCATTTTTACTAGAGACAAACTACCTACTCTCGAGGTTTGAACGCCCATCTTTTCAGAGGAGTTCAAGTGTGGAGTTTGATTCTCACTCTTTATAAAAAGATAGGCCAAAGGTCTAAGAGTCAGAGTTAGAGTAGAGTTAGAGTAGAACTGAACAAAAAAAAATACTACGCATTCCCATCTCCAATAATATTTATTAATATTAAATATGGGGCCCACTATTGATTTAAGTTTAACGCTTGCCTTCATTTCTTCTTTTTTGGTTTTTTTTTCCTTTTCTTTCTCAATTTGGAACAAAATCAGTGCAACTCTTTATAAAAAAATAGTTTATTTTATAGATAACTACCTAATTATTTTGTTTCTAGCAAAAAAATAATTATTTTGTTAATGATTTCTATATTTATTTTATATTAGGAAACAATTATTCAAAAAGTAATTTAAGCACATGCAACGGGATAATCTTGAATAAATTGTGTATAATGCATACAACAACCACAATATTCAATATTTGAGTAAATTCTTGTAAATTTTGTAACAAAATTCAAATTCAAAAAATTCAAGATCATGAGGATAATCTACAAGAATAATGTAAATAGTTTGTAGATAAAATTAACATTTCTTTACTCTAATATATGATAAGTGAATGCTCAAGTTTTAAGAATGGAGACTAAGTTCTAAAGAAGATAAACATGAACGAAACGTTGAGATGTAACAGGTGTGAAAGAATCGATTAGGGTGAAAAAAAGTTGTTTAAAAGTGATGTGGATAATTTTTTTTAGTCAAATTAAAAAAAAAGAGATAAGAAATAATATTAAATTCACCATCAATTGAAGTTGTCCCAAAAAATTCACTTGTTGAGATGTGAGAAGATAAACTAGTTTTAAATTTTTTTAATTTATTGGACAGGTAAGTGTTACCTAACCATCCTTTTGAGGTCGGTATATAAGGTTATCTTATCCAAGACTTGCAATGCCCCCATATGCTAGGGAGGATAACTTTTATACTAATCAGCTGCATATGTGGATTACCAAATGCGACCCAAAATGGTTTAAACATCGCAAGAAGAAAAAACAAATAGGCAACAAGCAGCTTAAAATTAAAAGTCCCTTAGTTTTTCCATAAGGAAACTCAATCTCAAATCATCATGTTTTGGTAACGAGCGGACCCCTAAACTGCCAAAACTTGGCACGAAGGAATATTTAAGTGCCAAAAGTTTGGAAAGATATACTTAAGTGCCAAAATCGGAGCAAAAATGATTAGTTAAATACCATCAGCGAGAAAATCCAGCTAAAATATTGACATGGCATTTTTCTAGTGAGTTGAGGTCGAAACGACATCATTTTGGATGCTGACATGGCCAAATAAGCCCAAAATGACATTGTTTTAAGCGCTGACATGGTTAGATTAGCCCAAAACGACGCCGTTTTGCCCTTAATTAGATTTTTATATAAATATTAATTAAATAATATTAAAAATGAATTTTTTTTTTAAAAAAGGTAGAGGATGGGCGGGAGAGGCTCCCCCACCTGTGGCCGCCACCCCATCGTTGGTGGGGTAGCGGTGCTAGCCACAAGGGTCGCCGGTGCCTAGGCAAGGGTCAGCGACCCTCGCTAACCAAAAGCAAGGGCCAGCCACTAGGAGAGGGTAGCGACACTCTCCCAATTTTGGGCGAGGGCCGTCAACGCCAATGCCTTCGCATTGGCATCGACGGCCCTCACCCAACGCCACTAAACCCTCACCTAGGCCATGTTGGATGTTTGTTTGTAAAACAAACTAAGTGTGTCTTTTCATCTTATCCCACATAGGAAAGTTTGGAAAAGAAAAGTCGTTTTATAAATGAGAGCATTTCTAATTTGTTAAAAAGAAAAGAAAAGATGGAGTGTGGGCTAGACCTCACTATACCCGCGTGCGAATGCGCGAATAATTGCGCGATTTTGGCGCGATTATTAGGCACACTTAGCACTTTGCGCACCCGCGGTTTAATTAGTATTCATCCCCTATCTTTTCAATTTTTAATTTGATTTTATATGGTAATTTTGTTATTCGAAAGGTTGCCTTTCATTTTAGCCTTTTGGAAATTATTTATTTTATTTTATTTCGAATTTTTATACGTGTCTTTTCAAGATGCCTTTTGAAATTATACTGGTTCAGTTTGCAACTCTCATGAAGAGTTGTATTGATTCAATTTATAATTTCTTTTGAAAAGTCACATACGTTCGTTGTGTAACTTCTTTCGAAGGGGTGTCTTCGTTTCTATATATGTATGTCAGTTTTGAAAAATCTAGAGTTACAATTTTCGAGTCCTCTTCCAAAAAAAAAAAAACTGCAGTCAAGATTTTCTATTGTTTCCTAGAGAGACCCTGGAGAAATACTAGAATTGCTTTCTAGTATTCTCATTTTGAGACTTTGTTGTATCCTGGAGGAAATTTGCCGGTGACCATTAGCAACCCCGTGGGGCAAATAAATCCTTAAAGAAAGTGATTACACGTCTCAAAGTCCGTTGTGATTGCTCCATTGATTCGAACACACATTGATTTCATTGTTCTACCCAAGAAGAAGGCGATTCATCTCCAACAATTTTAAGGATTTATTTTCAACAATGGAGTCAGAGACAATCAAAATCATGAACCAAGACATGGTGAAATTAGACCGGTTCGATGGGAATAATTATGCTCGCTGGAGGGACAAGATGATGTTCCTACTCACTGCCCTGAAGATATCCTACATTTTGGATGCTAGCTTGGCGCCTATTGAAGATCCAAAGCCTACTATTGAGGGAGGACAACCAAGTGCAGAAGCCGTTGAAAGGTTTAACAAGGAGAAGAAGAAACGTGAGGAGGACGAATTGCTATGTCGTGGACACATTCTGAATACTCTGTCCGACAGGTTGTATGACTTGTTCACTGAGATGAAATCGGCCAGAGAAATTTGGAACGCACTGAATTCAAGTACAAAGCGGAGGAGCAAGGTACCAATAAGTATTTAATCTCAAAATATTTTGATTTCAAGTTTATTGATACTAAGCCCTTGTTGGAACAAGTCCATGAATTGCAAGTTCTTGTCAACAAAATTCGTGCCCTCAAAATTGAAATTCCTGAAACTTTTCAAGTTGGAGCAATTATTGCCAAATTGCCTCCAAGTTGGAAAGACTATGGAAAAAGGCTGATACATAAGTCGGAGGACTTCACCTTGGAGCAAATACAGAAACATCTTCGTATTGAGGAAGAGTCACGTTTACGTGATAATTCTGTTTTGTATGATACCAAGGTAAATGCTGTGGAAAAGAAACGAAAAATCGGCCAAAATTTCAAAGTAAAGAACGGGCATAAATTTATGAAGACACACAAGAAGAAGAAGGGTTGTTGTTTTGTGTGTGGCAAACAGGGACACTATGCCAAGGACTGCTTTCACCGCAAGAGCATATCAAAGGACAAGAACATTCCAACAGTAAAGGCAGATGCGAATTTGGTTGAAGAAAATTATGTGGCCATGATCTCAACTATGTTTTCAAATATGAAAATTTCTGAACTTCATGGTTCGATGGCTATGGTTTCTACATGTGGGGCATTTGTGCAGTGACTATGAGGCTGCTCGTGCTAATTGAAATGAGTTTTCTCTAGGTTAATTTCATGTGTTCTCCGAGCATGAGTTTGTTTTATAGACACAAAGGTTACTACTTGTGATTGAGAGGGTCATAGGGTTGAGTCATCGAAACATTCTTGTAGTAGTGCAATGGAAATGTTGCATGTGATAAAATGTTTCCCTGATTGTTGCAAAAGGGGAGTCTCTTGCAACGAGTCACCCTCATTGAATGTGCTAGAGGTGTGGCATGTAAGTACTATTGGAAATACCATGCTTGCATTCCACCGCTTGAAAGAGTGATTCTTCTTTGGGAAGTGATCGATGTTGTTTCTCTCGGTGTCTCTCAACAGAAACATTGAGTTATGGGTATCTTGTTGTTGATTCTGGTTGAATGGCAGATCTCCTCGGCCGTGTGGGTCATTTGGAAGAGGCTCATAATTTGATCAAGATTTGTTGGATTCTTGATTGTTAACTTATCCTTGACTGGAATTTTTGGAACCAATATGACTTGAGTCAATAAACTAAGAAATATCTGACTTCCAATTTTAAAAATGAAATATTTGGATGAAGTAGATACTTTCTTGGGCATTCAAGTTGAAAACATAGTGGGGGTTATTCTTTGAGCCAAATTGATTATGTGGAAAAGATGTTGAATAAATTTTAATATCTTAGGTTTCAAAGAAATGAATAATCCATTTGATTCATGATAGAGGGTGTTTAACGTGAGTGCTATAGGGAATGTACATGATGCACTATATTGACCCGATATTATTTATTTTGTGAATAAATTGAGTACATCTATTTGTAATCCATTTATAGAACATTTGAAGGCTATTACCTGAATTTTGGTTATTTTAGTAAATCAAAAAAAAAAAATTGGGTGTGTTCTATATTAATTATACGATTGTATTATGAGAATACATCGATACTAATTGGATTACAATTATGAGTGATAAACAATCCATTACTGAATGGATTTTCACATTATGTGAATGTGTTGTTTCTTGGGTGAGCGAGAAACAAATGTGTATAACTCACTCAACTATGGAATTTGACTAATTGCTTTAGAAGCAACTGAGAAAGAGGCTGAATAGATTATGAATTTGTTGTTGGAAAACAAATTATGTCCAAGTTCTATGCCTCATATTTCTATACATTGTGACAGTCAAGCTATTTTGGCAAAGAGCTTATAATAGCATTTATAATGATAAGTCTAGACATATTAGCCTAAGGCATGAGTATGTGAGACAATTGATTAAAAATGGTACCATAACAATTGTCTATGTGAGGTCAAGTAATAATTTGGCCAATCCTTGTATAAAGGCTTTACCAAAAGATGTGGTAAAGATGACCTCACAAGAAACAGGGCTGAAACCCTTTAATTAAAATCACCAGTAATGGTAACCCGACCTTTTTCTAGAACATCACTAGTTACAAGGTTTAATGGGTAAGAACAAGTTACTGAATGTGATTGTTTGATACTGACGTAGCCCTGATATGAGAAGTCAGTATCGTCTATTACGTTTTGCAGGTTGAATTGAATTCTTAATGAAGTATTGTACAATTTTGTAATGTGTTAATAGTAATAGAAACACATAATAAATACTTCACCTATATAAGCTTAGAAGTGGTGCCGCTTCTTACGAAAGTCAAGGGTTGCTTTCTAGAGAGCTCATGAAACAGGATCAAGCACATGGCCATAATAGTGCGGAGTAATATAGAACTTCTCGCTGAAACAAGAGGTTAGTATATGTGCGGTATGTCCGATTCTATCGCTTAAAAAGTACAAATTTAAAGCCGAGCTATTTGTCACTTTGATAGGGTTTTGAGATACTTGCACTAAGTAAAGGTTTAACTCGAAAGAGACCTTTATGTATGTTGGCTGTATTTTTTATGTTTTATTTATGTTTTGTTTTACAAACAAAAGTGGGGGATTGTTGGTAGTTTGTTTGTAAAACAAACTGAGAGGTGCCTTGTCCCACATTGAAAATATGTGAGTGCGCACATGGACGAGATTTGGCATTAACCAATGATCATTCATTTTTATTTATTGAAAAAATTCGGATTTATTTTTATAAAAATTAACCATAATGTTATATTGAAACAGTGCGACTGTTCGTGAAGAAGTTATGGTTATTAATTATTTATTATTTATTTATTTCGAATTTTTTATACGTGTTTTTTCAAGACAACTTTTGAAATTATACTGGTTCAGTTTGCAACTCTCCCGAAGGGTTATATTGATTCATTTTATAACTTCTTTTGAAAAGTCACATCTATTCGTTGTGTAACTTCTTTCGAAGAGGTGTCTTTATTTCTATATATGTATGTCAGTTTTGAAAAACAAGAGTGACAATTTTTCGAATCCTCTTCCAAAAAAAAAAAAAAACTGCAGTCAAGATTTTCTATTGTTTCCTAGAGAGACCCTGGAGAAATACTAGAATTGCTATTTAGTATTCTCATTTTGAGACTTTGTTGTATCCTGGAGGAAATTTGCCGGTGACCATTAGCAACTCCGTGGGGCAAATAAATCCTTAAAGAAAGTGATTACACGCCTCAAAATCCGTTGTGATTGCTCCATTGATTCGAACACACATTGACTTCATTGTTCTACCCAAGAAGAAGGCGATTTCATCTCCAACAAATTGTTGATTCAGGCTCAATTAACAAGAGAAGCAGATTACTTATATCCAGCTTTGGTTGGAGATTTCAGACGTGTTTTGGAACTCGGACCTCTGCTTCTTGAAGAATTAAAGAAGGTGCTGTTTAGTTTCTTAGTGATGATCGGTGGGGGGAAGGGTTTATTCTATATATAATTTGCATGCTTTCTATATAGAAACCATGTCTCGTGTCCTCCTCCATTCTTGTTCTTTTTGTATTGGTCTGTATCGTGGCAGTTATTTTTCATGCAGTTCCATGCAGAAATGATTGAATCTATATAGCTCTTTGCTTGACATGTGTGTTTCATACTGCTCAACTAGTGGCACAAGAACTGAAATACTAGTATTTTTGCTATATGAAAACCTTTTTGATTGTGTTGGTGTTCTTTGTTGACATATTGGGAAACCATTTAGCTAGCTTTAGTATCCTCTTCCTCACGGTAATGTTTTAACTTTTCATTCAGATGGCTGTCATTCCACGCACTGCCCAAGGACATGGTTGGCTGAGGCCTGCCATTGGGGTTGTGGAGCTTTCTCAATGCATTATTCAGGTGCTGAAGCTGAGAACTAAATCCTTTTTGTTGTTATTGACTAATTCCATAGATTTGGGTTGTCAAGGAAAGACACTTTTGCCATTTATGCTTCAATAGTTCTGATGCATAAGTAAGCCATTAGGAGTCAAGGAGATTGATTTTCAATCTACTGAACAAATACTCTACATGTAGATGTATGTGTGTGTGTTTGTTGAGCTGAGGTTCCGTGTTACTTGGAATCGTCTGCCGTGATCTCATGATGTCTAACATCGTGGAGAACGAAACACAAAATACTTAGTTACATTAGTTCATTGAAAGTTGAGAATTAGCTAGTAGCCAATAGTCGTATGAAGTACAGATGGATACATTGACGGTATGATGAGCAAGATGACAAATACCTGATGATCTGAAAAGTGATACTAACGGCTTGTTTGGCAGAAGTGAAAAATAAGTGCTGAAAATTTAAGCACCAAAGTTTGTGTTAACCAATTCAAGTGCTGAAAATCAAAATAAATAGCTATATGATATAAACTGAAAATCAGTGGCTAGAATATTACTAATTTCTTACCAAATACAAAATTATGATTAGTATTGGTAAGTTTTAACAATTCATTGGCCAGATTCTACTAACAATCAATCATTTTCTATGGAAGGAAGTTAGAAAGCCCTACGTATCAGATTAAGTGATTTCCGACTGTAAATGCTAGTTGAGCACGTGAAACAAACTTAATAACATTTTATTTTGGCCAAAAAAAATATAATCTCATTGAATGCTGAACTTTTAGTTTTCACACTTGATTGGGGTTATCAAACAGGCCTTAAGCCAATATTTACGATGTTAAAGGTCTGACGTGCACTCTTATCTAATTTGGAGGTCAATTGACCATTTTTAATTCTTTTTATCTTTATGCTCACTTGCCATTGTCTTCTTTTCGCAATATATCTGTAATGTGGAGGGATGTGGAGCTGCACTAAATTTTAATGTACATTATCGCTACAAGATACAAAATTATAACTAATCCGGGGGACCATGTGGGTATTTTATGAATGTACTGTAGGCTGTTCCTCTCAGTGCAAAGAAGACAATGGGAGGATCTAGTGAAGGCATTGCACCTTTTCTGCAGCTACCGTACATCAGCGAATCTGTTATTAAGAGGATTGCTCGCAAGGTGAGTAAATGGTTGCTACATTCGTTGTCTCTGGTCAGAGAGCTTTTCTCTACTATCTCAAGGTTGTTCATGATATGCCTGTTAGTTTGAGCTTAAGGCTATTTTTTTTTCTGTTAATTATAATTAAATGTTAACCAATTGTTGCACCCAGTGGAGTGACTGTGAGCCACATCTCTGTACCTTTTGTATTGCTGGCACTTGTTTGTAATAAGATTTTCAATGAAACTTGGCACTTCATGATGCAATACACTGGGCAAGTAAATATTACTGAGTCAGCCCTGCCCTGAACAGTGGGAACCACAGCATTGCAGATTTTTTCTTCCTCCTAAGCTCCCTCTTTCTAAGATCTTCACTCATTATCTTTTGCAGAAAGTGAGAACATTTCAGGAGCTTCGGGACATGTCTCTTGACGACCGTGCTGAACTGCTTCAGGCAGCAGGCCTCTCCAGCACAGAAGTACAAGACAGAGAGTTCTAGAGATGATGCCTTCTCTATCAATAGATGTTACATGTGAGACTGAAGGTGAAGAAGGCATACAAGAGGGTGACGTGGTCACGATTCGGGCTTGGGTTACACTCAAAAGAGATAATGGACTCGTTGGTGCCCTACCTCACGCTCCGCAGTATCCTTTTCACAAAGAAGAAAGTTTCTGGTTTCTTCTGGCAGCCCCAACTCCATTGACGTTTGGTTTTCTCAGAAGTTAAGTTTCATGGATGAAGCGGCTGCTGTAAGTGCTGCCTCTGAGGCAATTAAGGAGACTATGGAGGGGTTGGGAGCAGATGCAAAGGAAAAAAGTAAGGCTATCAGAGAAGCAGTGGAGAAGGTGAGGAGTGGCTCGAGGCTGGTCATGGGCAAGTGTTTGGCCCCTGTAGAAGGGAACTACAATTTGATGTGTTACTGCTTGTGTGATTCGTGGATTGGCTGTGACAAAAAAGTGAACTTGAAAGTGAAAGTTCTCAAAAGGACACGTGCGGGCACTAGGGGTGGCGCTGCACTGGAAGAGGCTGTCGTGGAGGATGGGATTGAAGAGGAAGAGATAATGATAAGAGGAGTACGATTACGAGAGCGAGTACAGCGAAGATGAGGCAATGAGCAGGTCTCGAAAAAAGAAGGGCAAGACTGTGAGATAAGAACACCGGGAGTGTCAAAAGTTGGCACGGAGAGACACTTAAGTGCCAAAAGTTACAAAAGGTACACTTAAGTGCCACTTTTTAAAAAAAATGGATCACTTAAGTGCCAAGTCACCGGAACCCTGCCAGAAATCCTACGTGGCAATTTTTTATTAATTTTCTTGCCTACGTGGCTCGCCGGAAACTGAATCGGTCAAAAATCAGCCAAAACGACGTCGTTTTGGCTGACGTGAATTTTTAAAATTATTAATTAAATAATATTAAATAATTAAAAATATATATAAATCGATTATCGGCGAGGGCTGCATAGCCCTCGCCGGTCCCCTCCTCCCCCCCTTTTTTTCTTTTTTTTAATAAAATCCATTTTAATTTTTTTAAAATCTGACGTGGATAATTTTTTTAAAAAGAATTGCCACGTGGATTTTTTGTTTTGAGAAAAATGCTCCGTTAGCAAATTAAGTTGCCGGAAAATGGACACGTGGCAATTTAGCCGGAATTTTTCACCGTTGGCACTTAATTGATCCCTTTTGCTCCGATTTTGGCACTTAAGTGTACCTTTTGTAACTTTTGACACTTAAGTGTCCCTCCATGCCAACTTTTGGCACTCCCGGTATTCTTATCTCGCAAGACTACCAACGGCACGGTCCCTAAGGCTTGAGCTCCAAAGGATTGGGGACAGATGAGGGACTGACCACAGTTGAATAGAAGAGACAATGTGGAACTTCATTGTGTACTTTGACCCCTTCTTGTCACGCCCCGAATTTTGAGCACGTGACAATCCCTTACCATGGCCAATTGAAAGCGACATCCCAAGACTCGTCAACGATCATTCATTTTAATTTTTCGTTATGCGCAGCGGAAGACGAATCATTCTCAGTCCAACAAATAATCAATCAATCAATCAATCAATCAGGGATAAAGGGATGAACAGCAAGAACAACCATCATTACTCATTTTTAAAGTTTATTAGATTAACCAATGGAGGATCGTTTTTCGATTTACAAACCCGACAACAGGGGCCGATCAATTCTCTAAGCTAAACCAAAAAAGAACTAGGTTAGGCTAATCCAGCGGTACAAAATGAACTCTCAAGTTCAATACCACGGTCATTCGGACCCATCATACTCGACTACATCAGGTCAATCACTAGAGAAGCGGGGGCAAGATTCTCCACTTGCTGGTGCACCATTCTAGGGGCCTGAAAATGGTTAACCATGACGGGTTGAGATAAAATCTCAGCGAGTTCTTTCCCTAAGCTCCGATTAGTACACCAACTCAACCTCGGGTATCTCTCCAGAACCACCCCTCACTCAACCCAATAACAAACAACCAGCAATCAACAATCAAACTGCAGACAGGGTCAACCAACGATCAAAAGTCGGTTCACATGCAACCTTACTCAGTATGCCATACCCTACATGTAAAACATCATACAATGCAAGCAATGCAACTAACAATCATATAGTCGGTTCGCATACAACTTTACCAAATATGCCATACTCTGCATGTTATAAATCAGCACAATACACACAATGCACATGGCCGTTAGATGATGCAATTCATTAATCACATGCGAGTCACACCACAAGTGATCTCACCTGGCCATTGCCATACCCTGGACGTTATCAATTCATGCGTGCGTGCCATAAATGATATGATCACCTCATGCATAATTGGAACCAATGTTGCCATGTTTTCTCATGCACTCTCGCATCCACATGTGTTTCGATTATCACTGCCTCATAGGGCTACAACTTGGTCGAGATGCAATGGCACTACGGCGCCCTTCCTCTGTAGAGGCATAACTGTGCCCTTCCATGCAGGCCGAGGCACTACGGCGCTATGGCGCATTTCCTCCGCAGAGGCACAACCATGCCCTTTCGTGCCCTCCGAGGCGCTATGGCACTACGGAGCCCTTCCTCTGCAAAGGCGCAACCGTGCCCTTTCGTGCCCTCCCTTTCTATAATCTCCAATAAAGTGGGTTCAACTTAGTGATCATACAAGTATACCATCACAACCCACTTATTATTTTTGAGCATTAGCCAATGCACACATGCTTGCATGTAAAACCTCAAATCATTTCTCACAAAAGCGGTCCATTTCTAGTGTCCCTCGGAAAAACCATTTTCCCCACCTTCCTCATAAAAGCGGTCCATTTCCGATATCCCTTAGACAAACCATTTTTCCCACATTTCTCATAAAAGCAGTCCATTTCCGGTGTCCCTTGGACAAACCATTTTTCTCACATTTCTCATAAAAGTGGTACACTTCCGATGTCCCTCGGACAAACCATTTTTCCCCCTTTTGTGAAAATCACACGATTCATGCGAATGTTCATGCCAAGATACATCAAATTCACTTCATATGATCAAGGCATATGAAATTATGCACAATTTCACTTTCGAATGAACAATGCCGTGAACAGTAATCAATGAACAGTAATTTCCAAAATTCAATTATTAATAAATCAAATTCAGAAATTAAACAAAACATTGATTAAAACAAATTAATCAATCAATTAAGCTAAACATGCTTAATTATCACATAAACCACACATAAGCAACATTTTAATCATAATCAAGCATCATTAAACAAGATTAAGCTAATCTAATCTTAACCCTTAATCTAACTGCATATCTTAGGGCTAATGCACTTAATTAAACATCTTAATCATCCCTTAGCACTAATTAACCAAACCCTAAGCAAGTTTAGGCACTAAATAGGGTTTAGGAGCTAAACTCACACGTTAAGCGGGTTAGCGACATGGGTGTAGCGGTAGTGGTGAACCCGACACCCGGGGACTTCTCCTACAACAGTCCAAAGCGGTCCCAAGCTGAACACAGTAGCAACAAGCTCAAACTCCCTCTGCAACTTTGAAAAATTGCACTGCTCAGGGGGAAAGTGGTTGACCAGAGTTGAACGGGCTGCCTGGAGTTTCGGCGAGCGGCGGCCGGCAATCGGCGGCACCTGGGGGTCGAGGGGAAACCACTTGTGGCTGGTATGGGTGGTGGTTTGGCTGGAGTGGGAAAAAAACAGGGGAAAAGGTGGGACAAAGCTACTGAAGGCGGAACAGTGACGGTCCAGCAACAGCTGGCTTCCGGCCACTGTATGGGTTGGCCAGCAGCTCCTTCTAGCGATTGGCCAATGCTATCTAAATGGAAATTCTCTTCTGAACACAATGGCGAGAGGCACGAGATGAGATTCCAATGGGAATGCCATGAAAAACTCGAACTTCAGTGGAAGGTCAGAAATTGAAAATTGTAGGAAGAAGGGAAACAAGGGAGGAGAGGGGCTGCGATTTTTGGAGCTGAAGAGGGGAGAGAGAGAGTGAAGTGAAGGCTTCTAGAAGACCCCTTCAATGCCATTAAATTCCTTCTACACTCCCCCAAGTAAGTGACATAATCTTCTCTCTCTTCCTTTGACTTTTCTTCAAAATATCCAAGGGTATCTTGGTCATTTCCACCTTGCACATTTCCCAATGTTCCCTTGGGCTGAAAGTGAAAGGAGGGCCTAGGAAACGGGCCAAAAAATGAATAAGAACAGGCTCGAGAATTTGTTGGGCTCAAATCAGCTTAGGTTTAGACAACGGGCTCATTTGTTTGTCTCGGTCTTCCACGGTGGCCATCCCACCTTGGACGTGTGGCCCGCACTACTCTTGCCTGGCCCACGTCCTTGTAGGCTCGTTTCCTCGGTCCGAGAATCTCTTTTCCAAAAACTTGGCTTAACCGATACTGTTGACTATCAAGGAAGTATCGTCTAAAAGTCCGTCCCGGACGTTTCTGAAAATTTGAAGTCCAATCTTGGATTCTTATGCCTTGTCAATTTTGCCCAGATGTCATTTTGGTATAATTCAAACTAACAAGCGGCTTCACGGATTCACGCATAACCAACTCGTGCCAAATCACGTTCAAGACTTCTCGACACATGGACGTCCTTGACAATATGAAATTGCGAAGCATAGATTCTTATTTAAAAGTACACGATTATCAATGATCGACATAGGGTGGTTCATGAGTTCGATAACAATAGACAGAATCACTCGTCGTCCCATTATTTCTGTCCACAAATCGACTTCTATTCGTCCCTGAAATCGGCCTGTATGACTATAGGATCGTCCTTACGCAAGTCTCACGTTCGAATCGTTTTTCCCAGCTCAAGTTCTTTAGTCGCACAAATTCTGTCCTCAGTAGCCTTTCCACTCAAGGTCAGTATCTCAAAAATGATTGGGTCCAAGCGGAATGAACCAACAATACATTGGCAAAATTCACGTTCACTCATCCCTAAAAGGGCTCGAATTTCAGGACGTCACACTTCTAGTTACGGAAAGAGTTCTCGGTAGGTTCAGGATCGATAGTTATTTATACCATGGAACTTGGTTCAAGCCAAATGATGATTAAAAAGAATTTTGTTATGTTTTCCAGAGGCGTTTTTCTTAAGTGTTACACCAAATTTTAACTCCATGCATGGGATACTACACCATGGTAACATAGAAGTATGAGGATGGAGTTCATTCTCAGTATTTTTCTCTACATATGTTAGTAGCCTGTTTTCCTACATGGAGTAAATCACTTTATCATATTTAGGACATTTATTTCAAAGATAAGTTTTAGTTAAAAAAATATGGAAAAAAATGACATGTCAATATATGTTTATTTTAGAATGATATGAGAAATTGACCTTATCCTGAACTTTTCACGCGCAAGAAGCGTCAAATTGTGTTCACTTCAATCAAGACGTTCTTAGTACTGTCTTACATTTGTAGGAGTCCATTGTCCCCAATTTTTGAAATTTTTGTAATACCCTTATCTTTTATTGCCGATCTAAAAAATAGGGTTTTTTATTTATTATAATATGAGTTTTCAATTGTGCACAAGGGTGGGTGGAAGAAGTATGTTTTAGTCAAACGAAAATGCCCCTAGAAAACGTGTGAAATGTGTGAATGATGAGCACGTGATTATTGTTGGACAGCAATCAATATTACCAAAGATGAGCTGAAAGAGATAATCAATTCAAAATGATCAATTTCAAGAAATTCCAAAAGAACTCAGAGAGACAAACTTGGCGATTTTTGGAAATTTTCCAGAATTGATTATACAATTCAAAATGATCAAGTTCAAGAAATTCCAAAAGAACTCTAAGAGACAAATCTGGCAATTTTTGGAAATTTTCTAGAATCGATTATGATCCTCAAATGAGTCCAATAGTAGGTACTCTCCACAAATTAGCCATCGTCGGACCCTATGCAACAACAATTTAGGAAGAGCTCTCTCTCTAAATATTTAATTGTTAAAGTATTTTCAGAGAGAGTATAATGGCCACAATTATAGATCCCGACCGTGAATCTACTTTATTCTTCAAAGAGAGAATTTCAATATGGGAATTTTCTCTTGCACAAGGGAAATATTCTCTCTCTCTCATCTTTGATTCCAAACTTGAAAGACGACATATGCAAATGTATTTTTCTCTTCTCCCACCTCCTTTTGGTCTGTCACTATTCATGGCATTGAGCAGTCGTGAATGCTTTATCCATTCATTCTATCTAACCATGTCCCACACATCATATACAAGTATGGAGGAAATCACTTTTTCCTATTTAGGACGTTCTAATTTTAAAAAATGGAAAAAAATGACATGTTAATATATGCTTATTTTGGAATGATTTGAAAAGTTTTAGTTTTGGAATGATGTACCTTACCCCGAACTTCTCAAGTGCAAGAAGCATCAAATTGTGTTCCCTTCAATTCGCGATGTTCTCATTACCCTCTTATATTTGTGGGAGTCCATCATCTCCAATTTTTGAAATTTTGCTTGTAAAACCCTTAACTTTTATTTCCGATCTAAAAATTGGGGGTTTTACTTTTTAAAAGAGTTTTCGATTGTGCACAAGAGTGGGTGGAAGAAACATGTTTTATTCAAACAAAAATGCCCCTAGAAAACGCGTGAAATGTGTGAATGATGAGCACGTGATTATTGTTGGACAGCAATCAATATTAACGAAGATGAGCTGAGAGGAGACATAATTAATCCAAAATGATCAAATTCAAGAAATTCCAAAAGAACTTTGAGAGACAAACTTGGCGATTTTTGGAAATTTTCCTGAATAGATTATGATCTTCAAATGAGTCCAACATTAGTTTCTCTCTCTAAATATTTAATTGTTAAAGTATTTTCAGAGAAAGAGTACAATGGCCGCAATGACAGACTCCTACTATGAATCTACTTTATTCTTCAAAGTAGTCACTAATTATCACTGAAAGAGAGAATTTCAATTCAGGAATTCTTGTGCAAGGGAAATATGCTCTCTCTCTCTTTTATTCTTTGATTCCAAACTTGAAAGAGGACAGACATGAATGTACTTTTCTCTTCTCCCACCTCCTTTTGCTCTGTCACTATTTATGGCATTGAGCCGTCATGAATGCTTTATCCATTCATTCTATTTAACCATCTTCTCTTTGTCCCACACATCATATACAAGTATACAAATGTGACCTATTAGATAGTATCTAACTCATTAATAATAGCAACTATTTTGTTAGATGTGATATGCCCTAGCATTTCACTAAACTAATCATAAATGAGATACTTTTCTTCATTCGTTAAATGTATGGAATACCTTGCTTGTGATCATTCACAAAATGATTGATTCATGATTCTTTTACCTTCTTGGATTTTTGAATAGATTCTTTCTTCTAACAAACAAATAAGTAACCATCTCAACATGTATATACACATATCCCACCATTCTCTCCTATATAAGCCGAAATTATATGGAGAAGAGTGGTAGAGTTCACACTAAGCAAAAACATGACATTTAACTCCATTTCAAATATCTGGAACAAATGGAACACTCGAGAGTGAGTATAGTGAAAATGAGGCCAAAGAGCATGACTCGAAAAAGAAGGGCAAGACTACCAACAGCATGGTGCCTAAGAAGGGCTCAGGGACGGATGAGGATTGACCACTATTGAATAAAAGAGATAGGGTGAAACTTCATTGTGTACTTTGACACCTTCTAGTGATGGCAAGAGTTCTCTCGATAGGTTCAGGATTTCTAGCTATTTATATGGTGGATCTTCTTGGTTTGAGCGAAATGATGATTAAAAGAATTTTGTTATGTTTTCCTAGGGTGTTCTTCTCATGTGTTACACAAATTTTAACTCCATGCATTGAATACGACCACATGGTAACATAGGAGAAGTACGTGGATGTAGATTATGTTCTTAGTATTTTTTTCTACATATGTTAGTAACATGTTTCCTAAACATGGAGGACGTTATTTCTTCCCATTTTAGACTTGTAAAGATGAGAGCGATTTCATTCTAAAAAGTATGAAAAAAGCGATGTGTCAATATATATTTATTTGGGACGATATGAAAAGTTTTAGTTTGGGAAAGTTGCTAGGTTTTAATATCTTAAAGCTAAAATTTAAGGTAACTCTAAATAAACACTATTTCACTATATATTATTAAGATTAATATTGCAAAAAACCTCAAATTGTACATTTATGATAAATTTACCCTAAATTAATTTTTTGATCATAAAAAACTCAAAATTGGTACATTGGTGACAATTAATCTCAAATGACAAAAAAAAAAACCAAACTGGTACACTTATAAGAAATTTATCCCCAAATTAATTTCATGACACAAAAACGCTAAACTAGTATATTTGTAATAAATATACCTTCTATTAATTGGATTAATACCACCAAAAAATCACAAAATTGGTATAACTGTGACAAATGGAAAGTCAAATCTTAAATTGGTATACCAATCAACTGTTGCGTGTCATCCAACTCAGCAAAAATATACTGGAAGATAAGTTTGTCACAAATATACTAGTTTGAGGTAAATTTGTCAGGTTTTTTGTGGTTGTCACGGGTGTAACAGTTTGTAATTTTCTACTATATTAACCCTTTTTCTTATAATTACTTATTAGGCATATATAAAATTGGGCATCATCAAAACTACTACCCATCAACTCGTTCCCCATAATCAACAAATATATAAAAAATGATTTTGCAGTGAACCCGATTCTAAAAATCTACTTGCACTTAACTTTGTTTCAAGATATCTTGAATTTGATTATTTTGACTCAATAATAATAATAATAATAATAATAATAATAATAATAAATGCCGGCTCAATAATAATAATAAGAATGAGCCGGCGACTCATTGTGGGTGAAAATAATTGCCGATTGATGAACACATGCTCGTCATGCACTTATTTCACACTTGGTGAGGGTCCGATTATTATCCTTTAATTGACCTTCCTCCGAACTTCTCAAACACAAGAAGCACCTAATTGTGTTCACTTCAATCGATGATGCTCTCATTATCCTCTTACATTTGTAGGGGTCCTTAGTCCCCAATTTTTGAAATTTTGCTTGTAAAACCATTACCTTTAATTTCCAATCTAAAAATGGTTTTTTTGTTTGTTTTAAGTTTCCGATTGCATGCAGGAGTGGTATGGAAAAAAAAATTACTCATAGGAAAATGCCCCTAGAAAGGGCGAAAAATGTGTGCACGATGAACCTGTGATTATTATTGGCTAGCAATCAATATCACCAAAGATGAGCTGATAGAGATAATCGATTCAAAATGATCAAATTCAAGGTATTTTGAAACAAAACGTAAGTCCAAAAGAACTTTGAGAGATGAATCCAGGAAGTTTTGGAAATTTTCCAAAATCGATTATGATCCTCAAAATAGTCCAACATTAGTTACTTTCCACAAATTAGACAACGTCAGACCATCTGCGAACAATTTGGAAAGCCTCTCTCTCTACACACACATATATAATTTATATTTTAAATTATTTAATTATTATCAGAGAAAGAGTACAATGCTCACAACGAGAGATCCCAACTATGAATCTGCTCTATTCTTAAAAGTAGTCACTAATCATCAACCAAAGATGGAAAGTCCCATGAGAGAATTTCTATTTGGGAATTTTCTCTTGTGTGAGAACATTATGCTCTCCTTTCTTCTTTATTCTTTGATTCCAAACTTGAAAGAGGAGGTGCGAATGTACATTTCTCTTCTCCCACGTCTTTTGTTCCATCACTATTCGCTACTTTAAGCCATCACGAATGCTTTACCCATTCATTCTATGTAATTATCTCCTCTTTGTCCCACACATCATGTACAATTATATATATGACTCGTTTGATGGTATATAATTCATTAGTAACATCAAGTGCCTTGTCAGATGAGGTATGACCAAACATTTCACTAAACAAATGATGAATGAGATTTTTTTTTTACCATTTAACGCATAAAATACTTTGCTCATGTTCATTCATGAAATGGTTGATTCACGATTCTTTTACTTTCTTGAGTTTTTGAATAGATTCTTTCTTTTGACAAACAAACAACGAATCATCTCAATATGTGTATGCACATATCCCACCATTTTCTCCTATATAAGCCGAAATTATATGGAGAAGAGTGATAGAGTTCACACTAAGTAAAAACATGACATTTAACTCCATTTCAGATCTCTAGAATAAATGGAACATTCATGGCTCTGTCTTGCTGATGGAGATTTCGTTCCAGTATTTTTCTCTACATATGTTAGTAACCTGTTTTCCTAAACATGGAGGAAATCACTTTTTCTTATTTAGGATATTTCTTGCAAGGATGATACTGTTTAATTAAAAAAAATTGGAAAGATCGACATGTCAATAAATGTTTATTTTGGAATGATATGAAAAGTTTTAGTTTGGGTAAGTTGCAAGGTTTTAAAAATTTGAAGCTAAAATTTAACGTAACTCTAAATAAACACTTAGTTCACTATGTTTTGTTATTATTATTATTATTTTTAGAATATAAAGAAATGGCATCATCAAAACGAATGCCTTACCCGTCAACTCAGTTCCCCATAATCAACAAAAAAACATAGAAAAGTTATCCTGCAGTGAGCCTGATTCTGAAAGTCTATTTACACTTAATTTTGTTTCTACACTTTGTTCTGAAAGTCTATTTACACTTAATCCACAATTGTAAAACCCCTAATATTTTATTTCAGATCTAAATGGTTTTTCTTTTTAGAGTTTTCGATTGCAGGAGTGGCTTGGAAAAAAATGTGTTTCACTGGTTATCATCGAAGTAGTCCTTGATGCTTCTTCCTGTTAGGATAAGGAGTGAGAGTATCCTTTTGTCCTCACATTTTCCTTCTGCTCAAGCAAAATAAAATAGCAAATGAGTTAGTACTTGAGAGAGAGAGAGATACTTACTAGCAATTAGCAAGCCTATTCCGGTAGATCATTGATCCGATTTTTTTGCATTAGTTGTGGAGGTATGCGAGAGATATGGTGAAACTCATTCTCCAAAATTGTTGGGACGACAAGAAATGCAAGTCTTGCCCTCACCAGCAACAATTTCGTCAAAGAAAAGGATGGTGCGATAGTTACTCATTTGTGATTCCATTAAGCTTTTTTTCGTGGGAAACAATAGCATTGAACTCCACTGCCTCTTCTTTTCATAAGAACAGTAACTCAAGTGATTAATGCTTTCCTTTGCCCATAACTCTTTTTCCTAGGCTAAGTTGTAGGTTCCTCTTGTTGCATATATAGTGGCTTTGGTTTATTTCACTGTATATTCTCAATGAAGTCGGCGCATGCTTTCAACCTGGTCAGAGAAAGAGTGAGGGTATCCTTTCATCCTCACAATTCTATTCTGCTTAGGCAAATATATATATATATATATATATATAGAAATATATACAGAGAGATCTATTCTAGTAGATCATTGATATGATCTTTTGTTTGCACTATGGGTGCAAGTGAGAGATGTGTTAAAACTCTTTCTCCAAAATGGTCGGGATTACATGAAATGCATGATCCTTGGTTGATGTACTCTTTTTCTAAACATATCGAAATATATTAAAAAAATTACATTTCCCTCTCTTGCTTATACCCTCTCTTGATATCAAGTTAGATGATCCTAAGGCGTGATGGGTGCACATTATTCTCGATGAACACCTGAGTGCATAGTCAAAGCACCCCTCTTACACCACGTGCTTTTCTTTTTCAATTACTACTAGTATCTCTACCTCAACATCGATTCTTAACATTGTCCATCTTGTTCGGTAGTCACATCAACCTCCTTTGTTGCCATATAGTCTGCACGATAGCCATGACAACCTCTTGTCGCAACAACAGCGTTGCGCATGATAATAGCCTCTTGTCACAATCATTGCCTCCTATCGTGTAGTTTGGATAGTAGCCAGGACACATGACAAACACGTAAGCAGCCACTTCAATGTTAATTGGTTCTCTTGAGTGGTTCTATCTTCAGCACACTCAATCGCTTTGACGATTGACCTTGGCATTTTTTAAATTTTTTATTTAAACTCAAGTTAGACTTCTTTTATGTCATCTTGAGTTTAAATCTCTTTGAGATGTTTCCCTTGATTTTCCATATCTTTTGTGATGATGCATATATCTAAGAGATTCTCCATATTTCCTATTGATTGTTCATATTACCTAGATAGTCATCTAATAAACCCAATAAACAAGTTCATATACCTTTTATCAAAACACATTGAAAGATATATAAATTTCACATTTCTCTCTTCTGCATATTACTCTTTATTTGTTGGAACGACATTTATCGCATGATTCTTGGCTTCATTGCCATCTCCAGGTCTTCCATTGAAAAGAAAAGACACATCAAAAGGAAAGAAATAATTTGTTCATATAAGGAGAGAGAGGAGAGTTAAGTGTGATTACGGGGAGAAGATTATAGATACACTTGCGTATGAGGAGAGTTAAGTATGATTCAATACGTATCTATAGATTCAGCGATTCAACTTTTTATGCTTTAACCTATGGAATGATGTATTTTAATGTGTATGTTGTATTCGGATTAGTTCCAAATTAATTAGAGGTTTTATACTTTATAATGAAATGCCATAAAAAATTATAATATTAATCCAATCATTCAATTCGATTTTCAATTCATGATTTACGATTCATAAATTCAATATTTCGGTTCAAGATATGTTATTTGGATTTAACAATTATGCTGTTATCCTAACTCCAAATGGACTTTCCCCATGGAGCATGGATGTGCACACATTCAAGTTCTCCACTGGTTAAAGCAAACTCTTAATGTGCTCTACTATCTCAGTATCTCAGACAAGCATGCACGAGACTCATTTACATTGTGAGAGAGAGCATATATAACTCAAAATGAAATGCAATACGAGATGTGGGATGTGTGATACAGAAGAAGATGTGTATAATTCATGTATTTTGCAATATGATCCTTGCAAAATAATATCGACAAAAGCTATCATGGCACCATAAAAAAAAAGATTAGTCTTTATACAATCTTTGCATTAGATATACGAGATGTGGAATCTATTGACCATTAATTTGTCCCATGTTCTCTTCCTCTATAATTCTCCTCTCTTTTTTTGGGGATAACCCTAACAAAATCTGCGTTGCCCTTGCATATGCTAGTTGTGCCAAGCAAACCACCTTACAGAATGGTAGGGGAGCCCTCTTGCCACCAAGTAGACCTCTCATTTGGGTGGCCCAGTCGAGTTTGGGTGAATTGAAAATGGATTCGATCTAAATCAACTCATTTAACTTGTATTGATCCACTTTTTGTAAACTACAATTTTAGCGATATATTTCTGACTCATTGAAAACAAATATCCATCGAAACCATATGAGGATTTGACACAGTTTTCTAGTTGACTGAATCGAGGTGCAAGAGAAACCCTAGTGAGCAATCAACGCCATTTCCGAGAAACGAATTGAGGAACTAGAGGAGATCTGGGCGAATCGAGGCTCAAGGTCGAGATCAGAGAAAGAAACTGAGACGATCAACTTCTTGTTCTCCTTTCGACAGGAGCAGGGATCAACATGGAACCCAAGCAACCCCAACCACTTCAACCCGTAAGATACGTTCCTGATTTTCAGCTTCGCTTGCATATTCATGCGTAGAATGATGATGCACTGGATCGAAGCTCAGAAAATCATCCCATTGTAAGAGCTCACGACTGCAATAAAAGTGTAAGAGAAGCTAGATCAGCAATTTACGTAGTGAATAAGAATTATACAACAAACAAATAATTAAGCTGGATAGTTTAGTGGATCAATTAATACCCAAGTGAAGATGAACTATTTTGGCCGATCCAGATCTTGGAATAGTACTCCTTCGCTTACTGCATCACCGGTAAGGAAGGAGCACTTCTCTGGTAAATCACTAATCCAACATCTACTTGCAATTTTGGACCACGTCAGACATGATTGTTGCAGGTTGAGAGTAGTTAGCGTGGTATGATGCATGATTTTCATTTGCTTGGCATCACAAGGCTTAAGTCGAAGGAGTAGCTTCACCGCACAAACATAGACTACGGAGAGAGGATATCTTGGTCATGGCTAGGGCATGACTCACCAATTAATGAAAGGCTCTATTAATAGAGAAATAGTTGTTCAAGTTCATTATTGCGATGGATGTACTTGCACGATCTATAAATACATTACCATATTCAGAGATATTATTAATGGCAGGTCTTTTTTCTAGGATTGCTTTCCTCTAAAAGTGCTATGCATCCCTTGGTTATTATTCAACTATTTGAGAACATTGAAATCTAGACCATTAGATTGTTAAAGATTTTAATTGTTCAGATAGTGGACAACAATTTCATACTATTGAATATGACTCTTACATATATACAATAAAAGCTCAAAGTACGATAAACAGCTAAAAGCTCAAAGTACGATAAACAGCTACATTAAAATATATCGTCTACGCGATAAAAGTTTTCCTTTTGCCCAAGCAAAATTAACTGCTAATGAGTTGGTACTTTTGAGAGAGAGAGAGATGCTTATGCTTATTGGGGATAAGAAGTCCTATTATGGTAGATCATTGATTCGATTTTTTGCATGCGCTATGAGAACATGTGAGAGATGTGTTGAAACTCATTCTCCGAAATGGTTGGGACAGCATGAAATGCATCATCGCTGGCTTCTTTTTCATCACTTACATCAGAGAAAGAGACACATAAAAAGGTCAAAGGAAACAATTGATTCATATGAGGGAGTAGAGCTTATTAGTGGAAAGGAACCTGATATGATGTTGGGTAGCGGCAGCCTCATTATAAAGTTCCAAGAGGGCAATCCATGAGTTTAGTGCAAATCAAATTCAATTTTTCTAGAGAGGCTAATCTAACTAAAACTGAACTAAAGATAATCATGAATTTTCTTAAATCATGTGTCTACTATCTAAATGAAACTAAACTAATTCTAATGCTAAGATCCAACTCCCTAATTAAGGCCTAAATTTCTAACTATTTTCCATTTTTATTTTCTAATTTATCTATATGTTATTTTTTAAAAAAAATTTAAAGAAATTTTTTTTTTTCTATATTCTGGAAAATTAGGGACTCGGGCTGTGGGCTCTTGGGTCCGGTCCAAGTGCATGGTCAGATTTGGTTCACAAGTAAGTGGGCTACGGAAACGAGGCAAACCCCATTGTCAAGCCCCTCTTTTTAGTCAAAGAGACCTTTAAAGCCCATCTTTATATACAGCTAAGCTAGGCCCATTTTCCTCTATAATCAAACAAAGTCCCCTCTCTGAGTCCCTTATTGCCGCCGCCGTTAACCCTCGCTTCCACCACCATTGACCATCACTTACGACCACCGCCATCAGCTGCTAAACATTGAACAAGTATGAACCAAGCAGCACCAATACACATGGGATGTGAAGGAACCAAGCAGCAGTACCCATACCCAGAAGAAACTGGCTTCCGCAGACGGTTCGAGGGAGGAATTTTGCTTTTTCCTCCTTCTCGTGCTCTCTTTGTGAATGGCCGTACCGCCTTCTGTGTGAAGCCCCCTGAACGAACGAACCTTTCCCGCCTTTTTCTTGTGCCGGCGCTTGCCCCTCTATATATTGAAAAAAAGGATGTATACTGTATACTTTCTTTAGAGTTTTGTGTGGACACGTGAAGTAACGCAACTTTAATGGGTGAGTTTAAATAACTCTAATACTACAGTGGCAAGTATCATGCTCTAAATGGTTGACTGACTCCACAGAGTGAAAAATATTCAATTGGGATCTCTAAATTTTATTATCCCTAGATTAAATGTCTAAAAAAATTTAAAACTAACGAAATTCTAATTTTTTGGTCAACCGTCAAATTTATGAAAATTTGAGACCTAAAGGTCTAATTCTACACGCTATTCAAGTGTCAACCGGCGTCCTTTATCCAGGGCATTCTATCCACCATCATTTGTGCCACCGAACTCCTCCGCAAAGGTCCCTCACGGGGAGCATTTGAAGGCGTCCCCTTCCGCTGCTCAAGGCGTCCCTCCACCGTGTCCTGCAACCCCTCACTGACGCGGCGATGTCCCAATAGCCGATTGGGATAGGCTAAGGAGAGTGGTGTAGATTTGCATAGGTTTTTTTTTTTTGGAAATTCATAGATTTCATTAAGTAATTATCTAGAAACATAGTTGACCTACATCTGAGCATAATAATTCCAAAAGACTAGATGGGGAATACTAGACCCAATTGGCTGGTAAAGTTTTATTGTGTTGGGCCTTCATTATCCAATTTGCAACCCTGTTGGCTTCTCTCTCACAATGGGTTGTTTTCATGGACTGAAGGCTTTGTAAGTGGGCTTGGGCTTTGCTGATAAGGGCGCGGACTTCCCATCTGATCTGATCTGTGGGGGCGCTTATCGCACTTACCAGTTCTAATTGATTTGTATCTATCTCCCAAACTGTAGCTTCTCGTTCTGCAGCTCCTCTTTCTGCCATTTGTTTTAGGGGCAAGGGCTTCAGCTTGAATTGCAAAATTACCCGCACCGTGCTCGCGAACCCAGTAATCAGTTTCCCCAAGTGATCTCTGCACACCCCTGCAATTGCAACTGCTCTAGTTTCGCTGAGCAGAAGGTCTCCAATGCAAAGGTAAGGTCGTTTGCATAAGTTGGCCATCGCTCGAACGACGGATGTGAAGATTGAAGAGAGTCTTGGAGAGGGTTGACTTTGTAATGTGCAGTTTTTTGGGTTTTGTGGGTAATTTATCATACTAATGGGCTTAATTGCCAGTTGAGTGCAATGTATTCTGTAATCTCCCGTTGCTCATGGAAGAAGGGCACGCGGTTGATCGTTTCTGATATGTTGGAGCTGCTTCTTCAAATCTTTACAACAAATTTTTGTGAACCTTTCTTTTTTTCCTTTTTCAAATGGAATTTTTAGCTCTATCACCAACCGTGTGATTCACATGCACATGGTGCACGTCAACTATTGGCAAGACCCTCTGCTATTTTTACCACATTTTGGACACTGTAAGATAAATTATACCTTTATATAATTATTAATGAATTTTATAACAGTCTTCAATGTAAAATACTAGTTTCAGAAATTTTACCAAATCTTAGGATTCGATTTGATTTTCAATTGATGATTCACAATTCATAAATTTAATATTTCGGTTCAAGATATGTTTTTTGATTTAGTAATTATGCTATCAAACCAAAGATCAAATGGAATTTTGTGACAATGCATGGGCACGATGCGAGGCCTCCGCTTGTGAGTGAGACCATATGTAAGTTCAACTGCAACGCATTACAAGATTTGTGATATGGAAGAAGATGTGAACATTTCATGTATAAACAGTATAAATTCTTGGAGGCGAAAATCAAAGAAAGCTCATCACACCATACAGAAAAGATCCATCGATATCCCATCTTCACATTGCATACATGGAAAGTGGAATCTATGGACCATTACTTGTGCCCATGTTCTCTTCTTCTTCCTCGGCCATTCTCCTTTCTCTTTTGTAGGACCAGAAAACCTGGTATGTTCATTGTAGCCTTCTTTTTTACTACTGGCAGATCTATCTGAGTATTTCAAAAATACCAGACTGATGGAGTTCTGTGTCTCCACTTTCAGGTTGATACTTTAGGCGGCATTATGACATTGTCGTTTTATCTATAAGGTTGATCATGGCGTTCAAAGATAATGGAAGCTTGCTCAGCTTGTTTTGAGCAACGGACAGTTTTCAAACCTAGAGGTAGGCGGCAAAGGTGGTGGGCAGTTTTTTTATGCATGACGCACCCCGGGATCCTATCTTGTTCATTTTTCAGGAATATCGGACTGAGCTGCCTCTTGTTACATGTGTGGTGACTCTTGTTTGCTGCACGGTCCATAGCAATGATAGGTCTAGTTTAGCAAATCATAGCTGCATCTGACGAGAGAGAGAGAGAGAGAAAAGAGAGTTACCGGGGATGAGAGCCTATTTTGGTGAATCACTTATCCGACATTTTGCAGATATTATAGGTGCATGTGAGAAATGTGTCAAGACTTGTTCTCCAAAATGATTGGCATGACATGAAATGCATGATTCTTGGCTTCATTGTCATCAACAGGATTATGCCGAACGAAAAAACAGGACATAAAATGGTCAAAGGAAACAATTTGCTCATGAGGGGAAGGAGGAGAGTTAATTAGTGTGACTGCGAGGAGAGAGTAGTATTTGAATTAGGCTAAGGTGTGAAGCAGCACATGTTGAAGGGCATATAAATACTCAAAATACTGGTCATTATTGCCATGGATTCACTTGCATATTTTGCCTTTAGTCAATTGTCATATTTGGAGATCAAATAAATGGTAGATTTTGTTGGGATCGATTTACTCTATGAACTTGACCATGTATATCCTTGGTTTAGTACTTACCTATTCAAGAAAACTAAAATTTAGGCCAATAGATTTTTTTAATCATTTTGATAAATGGGATCACATAAGATAATTTCAAAATGTATTTGATAAGTACTTAGAGCACACAAACCTAATGGTTTAATACATACGAATGAAAGTAACGGACTGACTTATGATAGGGTTTTATCCTTTTATGTTTGTTGTGTTTTAATGAACTGTACTCACTTCTTTAGGGAAAAAGAAGAAGTTATAGATCGAGAAGTGTTATCTTAGAAATACATCTCTTTCATTTCCTCAATCATAGTAAAATTACCATATCCTAATGCACGTGATTAAATCAATTGAGAACTGCACTCACTTCTTTTGTTGGAAAAATTTAAAGAATACGAAAAATGAGTACCATTGAGAATCCATTGGAAAAGATAAGAAGAAATCAATTATTTGAAACATGCAAGCACTACCTACCTTAAGGATAATTCCACTTCTTAGAGTACGAAACTTGGTGTGATAGCTATCCCAAGATACAATTACACGTCATTTAAATATTAAATGGGTTATAAATTGGTCATACTTTCTTTTAACGGGTCATAAATAGGTCAAACTAAAAAAAAGTCTGATCCATTTATGACTCATTTAATATTTAAATGGGTCATAAATGGGTTATGCATCCATTTTGACAAGTGTACATGACAGTGTGTCGTCTCGCTCTCACCGCTCATACAATAGCTCCTCCTCTCACTTGCACGGTGGCGTTGTCGCACGTGGTCACCACCATCGTCAGATGGTGGCTTGATTGGCCATCAAATCCAGACGAGTTTCGTTCTTCCATATTTGTGTGTGATTTTTTAAAAATAAAAATAATTTAAAATATTTAGAATAAAAATTATTAATAATTCGATTTTTTTAATATTAAAGGAATATAAATAAAAAAAGATTATAAAAATAATTTTTCATAAGTTTAGTTAGATAAAGAAGTGTTTTAACAATATGGGTCGGGTCGAGTACAGGTTGGGTTGGATATGGGTCAAAAATTATATACTATGTTTAAATGGGTCATAAATGGGTTAATGGGTCAATTTGGATCGAACCATTTATGACCTGATCCAAACCCGACCCAACCCACCCATTTAACATGTCTAGATACAATTAACATTTTTCTTTACCCAACAAAAGAAGGAATGTATACAACTAAATTGTGTAGATAACCCAACCAGACAAGAAATGGAAGAAAAGGAAAAAAGTTCCCTTTTAATTTAGTGTCTTAAAAGATTGTGGTTTGACATTTTATTTTATAAATTAATTGGCAATTAATAATTTGATGACAGTTAGAAAGCCATTCAAATAAGTTGCAAAGCTG
>MU089963.1:0-58147 GCA_014858505.1 Corymbia citriodora subsp. variegata
CATCACTATTTTGCGTTTTTTCAAGAATTGCATTCACGAATTTTTCTTTCTCTTGATTTTAGTCTCAATAATGAAATACTTTTTTCTTTAAGACTCTACAATCTCATTTCATAAGGCCCTTCTTTTTGCAATTCTAGCAAATTAATTCACCAAATGGTCTCGATTTGCTTCTCCCTTAGACTTTGATTCACCACGGTATTGGTTCCGCCCTTGTTGATTGTTTCTCTCTCTGCCTTTGGTAAGGCAGAGCCCCATAAATTCACCTGATTCTCTTCTGCGAATATCCTTGCTAAAAATCAAATCTCGAATTGCTTGAAGCTTCAACGTTTTTTACCAGAAGAACTGTTTACTGCAGTCACAGTTGCACTCTAACTTTAAATAGAGAAGATTATAAAATTAAAGTTTTTACCTCGTCATCGAATATGATATCCACTAAACTTAATTAAGTCGTGATCAGGTTGAATTCATAGAACCTTTGTTCATCTTTAGATTGAAAAGACGACACATTAAATATGCTTTATTATATTTATTTGATGCAGAAGGCTTCTTATACATGTTGGCCAATGCTACCATCAAATCAACCAATGTTCTCCCATTAGCAATAGTGAAATCAATATTCCGTGCCAATCTAGGATGAATCAAATCCAAAGCTTGCCAATCTAATAATCCTCACTCTTCTTGCTTCATAGAATCTAGTTTCTCTCTAGACAGATGCTCATGCAAGTTCTTTTGATATCGTATATCCTCAATTTTCATCTTCTAGAAACCAAAGTCATTGCTATCAAATTGGTCTTCACCTTCCCTTCATCCATATCTGCCCCCTCTATTTCGCCATAATTAGGCTTGATACTAGTTGTTAGGAACACGAATATATAAAGAGGAAAAAAAACAAGCGAGAATTTTTACGTGAAAAACCCTTCTGAGAATAGGAAGGGAAAAATCATGATGTCGCATTAAGCAATCTCTCCACCATCAGTATTAGTGTTACAAGCTCTAGGATTACAAGTTTCAACTTTGCAACTATAAAAGATATTATCCCAATATATAGTAGGAGTTTATAGCATACATAATTATGATGGAAATTACATGTGTGCCATTAGCAACAATAGAAACTCTATTATTTGCTTTAATATAACAGGATGGATGACCTAGTAGGAAATACTTACCCACAACAAATTGTTTATGCGCTCGAATATTATTTTACTTGATGAGACTTTGCAACTCCATCATATGAATTTTTTTCCCTTCACTTGATGCTTAATAGAATATATTGTTTATGAGCTTGAATTTACACTATTATTAGCTATTTAACTTTATTTCTAAAATGTACATGTTCCAGAAAAGCTAATTTAATTGACCTACTTGTAGATGATATAAAATAGAGAGCTATGTTGTTTCCTTCACTTTTGGCCATCAAGCTTCTACCATTTGTCATTTCATAAGTCATCAATAAGTGTACAAATTAGGCAAGTTGGAATTTTGAATAAGAAGTATCCACCGCACATTATTCATATTTCTATCTTCCATCTGCATCATTTCATAGGTCATACGATAGGATGACGCATGGCATAAGGCAAACGTCGTGAAAGGGCTCAAAAATACTGGACAAGACTGGGTGCATGCCAAAACCAGCCTTGAGAAGCCCAGCACAAGCCAAACAAGCCAGGGATCACCCAAGCCCACGCGCAAAGGTCATGTATGGGTGCACTGGGCCGGTCATGCCCTTGTGGGCTAGTGTTGAATTGGATGCGTCGTGGTGGCCGCCGACCACTGCCATCGCCTGCTAACTTTATTTGTTCTAGAGGTCAATGGATGGTTAGCCCGAATTTTAGTGGTCTCCGGGGACCACTAGACAAGGAATTAAGAATCGCCATTAGAAAAAGTGGCGAAGGTAGTGCTTCCTCTCCTTTTCTCTTTAACTTTTTCGTGTTTCTTTTGCTTTTCTTCAATCAGTCTCCGAGTGACCGTGGGAACTCAAGTGGCTTCCTGGAACGAAACCTCGTGCGAGTTTGAGACTCTGACATGTGAATAACAAGAGCCGAGTGGCGACATAATCCCTTTTGAGCTGCCCCCGTCCTCTCTCCTTCCCCATTCACACGACATCCGCGAGTGACCTAATTTGCACTCTCCAAGAAAACTATCCAATCAATACTAATTCTATTATACGTATAGATGATAAACATTCTAATTTTGCTAATATAGTTTTAAATTATTTTAAAGAAATTCCAATATAGTAATTTCAAGTAATTTTTGTCGAAAAATGACAATATGACAGTCCATTCATCGCCGACCATCCTATGTGGCATATTGTCACATTAGCAATTTTCCAACAAAAGTTGGCTGGAAGGGCTATATAGGAATTTTGCACAAAATTTTAAAATTAAATTGTCAAAATTGAAGGTTTAGGACTTAATTGGCATTCGTACAATAGATTTAAGACTGATTGGACTATTTCGCCCCCAATTTAGGGTCCTGGTTTTATCTCTCAATTAAACTAATGTTGTCCCAATTTATAGCTAATTTAATAGAAATTCTAGAGGTCCACATAGTTAGGACCCACGCAGAAATGACTAGAAAATGATTTTGTAATATGATATTATACACAATCTTTCCAACGCACTTGAACATGGTGACTTGTCCAGATGACATGAGTGATACAATTAAATGTTAGGTTGATAAGTTGACACGGGTGCACAAATCATGTGACATGACTTAGAAATATACTAATGGGTCAACATGATTTTGTTTGCCATTTGGATTTATGATACAATTAATTAATGGTATCCTACAAAACGACGTGATTAATTAATCATGTCAATATATGACACATGAATATAACCTGATTATTAATGGGTTGACATGACATGGCATGAGTGATACAATTAAATGTTAGGTTGATAAGTTGACACGGGTGCACAAATCATGTGACATGACTTAGAAATATACTAATGGGTCAACATGATTTCTTTACCTGCCATGACATGAATCAACCTACCAATCCTGCAAACCTGATGTGGATTTGTCTAAATTTTTAAAATTTTCACGTAAGCATGCTTCGCCCTGTAAATAAAGCATCATCAAACCAAG
This sequence comes from Corymbia citriodora subsp. variegata, assembly GCA_014858505.1. Taxonomy (NCBI): domain Eukaryota; kingdom Viridiplantae; phylum Streptophyta; class Magnoliopsida; order Myrtales; family Myrtaceae; genus Corymbia; species Corymbia citriodora. The sequence continues at coordinate 3,088 of MU089963.1, forward strand.
CAAACCAACCTGTTTAAAATACTTGACCCTAACATCGGCCACAATATTAAGTCCGTTATGTCCATAACCTATATGATTCATATAAATTAAATAAATCGTCATGAATATATTGGCTTTACATAAGCTTTTTCAAGAATATACAAGCCGTTGCAATGCGCTAAATAACCTTCCAAAACATACGGAAATATGCTTTCATAACCGTTGATATATTAGAAATAAACATTTGAAATTGCATAGTTTCCCTATGCCACTATTCTGATAGTTTATGTATTTGCATTAGAAGACTCATAACATGAAGCTGACCCATAGGTGTCGAAATACCAAGGGAATCGGTCTAGGCAAACTGGAAAGCTGGAGGACTAAGGTCCCCCAGATGGCGAACCGAGGACACGCACAAGTTATGAATTTTCCAAAATATTCTCCAACGTTGTAGTTATTGTCCCTAAAAATGTGTTCAGCTGCCAAAACTCTCATTATATTAGGTCAAAAGAACGAAAATACCCCGTTAAGTTAATAACAACATGGCTTCATTAATTTCAAAACTAAGCATGTTTCATCAAATAAATTGTCACTTAGTCAATTATTCACGTATACACATTACATATTAGAACTCATGCATACCTGCACGTCATTTATCATGTTGACGAAAGTGTTTCACTTGATTACTTCTCCGGAAAAATAAAAAGTCGCATTGATGATTAACAAATTATGGTGTAATTGTATCCAAGAACTTAATTGAAAAAATGGGTACCTAAACGGCGCTGTGTTCATGCTAACCCTGCCCCACATGTAACGAAACCCTCGGACCACAATTTATTTGGTTTTCAGAAATCATTAGTACTTCACATGTGAATAGGTGTCCAGTCAGCCTACTTTTCATAAAAGTGATTGGTGATGACTATATTGAAATTATTTTTATTTCGAAAAATCCCAATTTTCTCACAATTTTTCAAAACGGTATTACTCAAAATCCCTTTCCATTGTAATTGCATTTCTGTACCTCATCCCGAAGGGGGAGGATGCTACAATCAGATATGCATTTCTGTACCCCATCCCGAACGATCTTGAGCTAAAGTGCTTACGCTGATAAGGACGTCATTGAGGCAAACACTTGTAAGAAATATGGGTTGTTACACATTGCTTCCTTCTTGGACATTGATTTTTGTTGAAGTCATTGCGCTTTCCTTTGGATAAACATTAAGTATTACATCAAAGTGGACTAACTCATCTTCTTGACCAAAATGATCTTTGATGATTTTATTTAACATTATCAGTTACACATTCTCTCTATTTCTTTCAACTTCATTAACCATGTAATAGAAGTTATATTAATAGAAGAAAATGAACAAACTACTTTCAAGTAATAATTAATGGTTAAATAGATGGAAAAACTCGCGACTGTCAATAAAAATAAAAAAAATTCAAGAAGGTAATCCATAATTTTCCAAAGTTGGAGTAGCTATTCGGTAGCGTTTTAAGGTTCTTGAATTTTTGCGCAGCAATCGCAAAGTTGGGATAGAATTTTGAGCGCGTCATAATAAGTATCCTTCCACCAAAGCAATCGGCAATTTTTTAAGGACAATTTCCTAGATTAATGGGACCAATGTGGTGGGGTCAATGCGGGAATTGAGCAATATGCGAGGAATCACTATCAAGAATTAACACGCATTATATAAATCTCATTTGTGGACACGTGTAATCAAAATACACGTCCGTCGTCCATTTACGACATGTTGCTGTTCATATTTCCGCGGTCGAGGGTCAAAAAGTTGGTCATACGTCCATCCAAAACTCTCAAACACGCGTTAAATTCCGCCCCTTTAATAACAAACCCCAAGTAAGCAAGCAAGCACATTCTCCAAACATTCTCCGAACATACACCAATCTCTCTCTCTCTCTCTCTCTCTGATATAGAATGGGAAACTGTGCAGCTGCTCAAATCACAAGAAATGGTGGCCTTGCCATGACCATTCATCGCCATAACTGGTCATCGTCTCCTCCATCCACGCTCAAGGTCATTCACATGGACGGAAGACTGCAAGAGTTCACTCAAAGCCTCAAGGCTTCTCGCCTCCTCTCCCAGAACCCTAACTGCTTCCTCTGCAGCTCAGACTCTATGTTCATCGACTCCATAGGGCCCCAAATCCACGAAGAAGAAGACCTCTGTTTGGACCAACTCTATTTCCTGTTGCCTCTCTCCATGTCCCGAGTCCTGCTCTCTTTGCGAGAGCTCTGCATGCTAGCTGTTAAGGCTAGCGCAGTGCTCAAGAGCAGCTCGAGCTTGATGAGAAGGAAGGACGGACTTTCGACAGGGGCAGGTCAGCAGAGACGCTGTCGAGCTCCGACTGGGTTCGATGCCATGAGATTGGACATGGGGGAGAGCAGCCGAAAGATTGAGCTGTGAAAGCGCATGCCTATGTGACGAAGCGGGAACCGAATAGATGACAGAAGAAAGAGCTTGAACGATATGCTATAAGCTCTTTTGTTTTGTCTCCTTTTTTTTCGAAATGACTTCTTTCGGTTGTCCTAATATTGACAAGTCCTTTTAATGACAATTGAATTACGTCCCCAGCTACGGTTGCTTCTGTAATTATCATCATGGTCGTCGTCATCCTATTATGTCACAATCACCATAATTATCATCACTTTATTTCGTGATGGGGTCATGACTCATGAGAGATGGAAAAGCGTGCTAAGAATAATACTTAATTGGTGTTGGAAAGATCTAGTGATATTCCATTTCTTGAGCTTTTTATGAAGCCTATGACGAGGGAATTCCTTCACTTTTGTATGTGGTGCTTAATTTTCGTTTGTGCTTGGGCGGGGAAAAAGATTATTGCATGTACAAAAAGAAGAAAAACTGCGTTAAGCTCTCTATGCTTTATAGCCCATGATAAGGAATGGGGGTACAAAAAGGTTAGAAAAGATATATAGTTTGACCCACAAAAGGACTTCGTTGGTCCATCCCAGGTATGTGGATAATTAATTTCTACTATAGCTAACTATAACCTAGGAGACCACCAATGCTATGATAATTGATTATTAAGTTTAAAGTGCGACGATATGATTTGACAATTACAATATTAGCTATTTTACTCTATTTCTGTGTATTGAATAATGTATATGTTCAAGATGAGTTATTTATTTAACCTACTTGCAGGTGATGTTGGCTGGAGAGCTATATTGCTCTCTTAACTTTGAGCTATTTGTCACCCTACTCCAAAAGTTTCATGTACAATTTAAGTGAAATATCACCTAACATATAAAGACAATACTATTAAAAATAACAAACTAGCACCACGTGACACATTTACCATAAATTAACTTTTGTCTAACAAAAAAAGTCAAACGAGTACCCTTAAAAACCTACCCTCCATTTCCATCCAATGTCATTTTAAAATGCATACGTGTTAACATAAGTGAATTTTCCACGTTAAATATGTTATTCTTTACATGATTGTCTTTTGGTTGTCAATCAATTCGGATTTGTCATCTTGTGTTGTCTACCACGTGTACTAACCAATGCATACTTTAGAGAGAGTATATTTGGATCAAAGATACTGATTTGAGATTTCTTGTGAGACAAAAATTACTTTAAGATAAATGGATCGTGGGATACATGTTTGAGATTTTTTTGTGAAATGAAAATTAGTTTGAGTTCAATATGTCAATAGAGTATGAGTTTGGAAATTTTAATGGTATTAGTTTAAACATATATATATCAATTGCATTTTAGTTTTTTTATGACTGTTTCTTCACTTTGAACCAAACAAAGTCAAGCATGATAAGCTTTGGTCCATGGCATGCTATGCCGAGAAATTGCTTATGTTATTCATTATCGGGTGCTTTTGGGCCGGAATGCTTATAGACCTAATAAAAAGGGTGTCGGTACATGCTTTCTTTATCAGTTTGGCACTCTAGAATTAACTTCATGTAGACTCTATCTAAATCTAGCATTTGGTATTAGTATAAGCTCAAGTAGAAGGCAACGACAGCACGAGGAAGTGATTGAAATCATTGTGTGGCTCCCTTTAATAATGCAAAATGACATCTATATTTTAATATAAATTTAATGGGGACTAGATGATGACCGACCATAAAATTCTAAACTTTTAGGTCGGTTCATTTGACAAATTTTGTACATGAATTTCACAAAGAAGTGCGAAGTTTATTTTCAGGCAATAGGGTTTTGCGATGGACCGCCGCTAGGCTAATGGTCACCGTTACTCTTGACAGTAAGAAGAATGTCAATCGACATATCCCATATTTAGCAAAAGAGGCAATGGGGAGTTCTACTGTGGTCCTTTTATGTCTTATTTTAGGCTATTTTAATGTGCTTAAAAATTTAGCTTAAGTTACTCGCAAAGAATTTTGCAACTCAAAATTTTGTTACAATGTCCGACCCAAAAGTTTTAATTAATAGGTAAGGAGACCCCACACAAATTGACATTATATAGAACATAAAAATCTCGTGGATTAGCGATGTATGATACTTTTAACATTTCTTCTCAGGTACAAGCTAGATCAGGAACGACACTTTGGAATTTGACGAATAGGGGACCACACATGTGAAATAAATTTTGATGGTACCTCGCTCTAATATTATATTAGAATGTTCAATCTAAAGATATGCAAAATCAAAGAGAAATCTAGCTAATCTCCTAGGTAAGTGAACAATCACTATAGATATGGAGAATCAAGACAAATATCTTAATTATTCTATCAACTTTAAACAAAAATAAAAATAAAAAATTAGACATATCTCTTGTAGATAGTGTTACTATAAAAGAACTCCCCTTGCCCAAAAATATAAAATGTAAATAAAACACACATTACTTGTCAATTTCATGTCAATCAAATATTTGTCTTTACGACGATAATATATAGATGAAATATTATGCAGAACTTTATTTCAGTAGAAGTGAGATAATTCTCTATCAAGGTTCTACACTGTGTTAAGTTAATTTCACAATTGAATAGGCCAAGCATACCCATCGTAATTAATCATTTTAGAATGGTCAATTAGAATAGAACACGTATATTATCTAGTAAATATTGTAGCATAACCCGAATGCCTTATCTCATTAAATATTACGTGAGGGTCTTTTCAACTAGTGAGAAGTGAATGGTCCACTACTTAAGACGTGTCTGAGATAATATTCAACTTATAGAAAGCCTCCAAATAATTTATAGGAATACTGCTAAAATTCCATAGAGTTGGGTATAGGTGAAATGGGACATGATTACATCTTATGCATATTGCAGAATTTCAGCGTGTTGTTATATTGTGTCAACTATCCTTAGAAAAGAAACTAGTTTTTGAAAATTTCAAATAAAGGAAAGAGTGAAAACATCGCTCATAAATCATTTACAACAATAATAGCACAAAAAAATTATCCAATCAGTCCTTAGCTTATTATATGAAGATCAATTCAGTTCTAATTTTTTTTAAATTTATCAATTTAATTCTAAATCTTTTTTGCAAAAATTTAATACAATAATTTTGGCCGATTTTTGTGAGAAATCGCTAACGTGATAATCTAGTCATTGATAACCATCTTACGCGGCTCACACCATGTTAACTATTTTTGGCTAAAATTGGCCAAAAAAGACTATATTGGAATTTTGGGCAAAGAATTAGGATTTAATTGAAAAAATTAGAATTGAATTAATATCTGTATAAAAGATTTAGTACTAATTACTACCAATAAATTCCCTCAAGATTGTAGATAGGTTGTAAGGAAGCAAACTCGAGTTAAATAAATTTCTAAGGTAGAGATTGCTACCAATGATCGTTGTCATCCTAGCAATATCCGACTAGATCGAGGATCTTCTTATTATTGTGCAACCCATTATAGTGTAAACGTTGGACTAAGTCAAAAAGTGTTCATACATATTTTTGGGAAACATAGTTCTACAATTTGTTATGAAGGTGCAATTAATTCTAAAACTTTTCAAAAAATCTAATTAGTCCTAAAATTTGTGAACAATCAAGTCCTTCTAATTAATGGAAAACATTGACTTGCTTTTTTATTATTTTTCCTATGTGGCGCTGACATGACTAAAATATGAATCACATCAATTTGTTCAGATCTGATTTTTTGATCCAAATTTTATTTAAATTAGATTAAAAAAGGCTAATTTTAAAATTAAAAATGGGAAAGAAGGAAAACCTCACCGTCACGCTATGCTATCGTCGGAAAGGGCCAGCAATGTTGAGTGATGACTACTCACCCTCACCAACCACATGCAAGCCCTCACCTAGTTTTCCTTCCTTCTCTTGTTTTTTTTAATCTTTTTTAATTAGCTTTTATTTTTATCCAATTTAAATAAAGTTTAGGTTAAAAAATCAAATTTGGCAAAAAACAACGTTGTTTTAGTCTCGTTTTTCTTGTTTTATTCCTGTTAGCACTACATAGGAAAGAAAAAAAAAACCACGTCATCATTTTTTACTAGCCAAATTGAACAGAATTAATAAAAATATTTTATTACATTTTTTGAAAATATTAGAGTTCAATTATATTTTCATAATAAATTTCAACAATTCAGTGCACTAATTCCCATATTTTAAGGTGCCACGGTATTTCTACGTAAGAATAGTCCTCGTCTTCAGTCAAAGTCTAGATTTTCAAAGTTGGTCATGCATGTGTCGCTTCCATCAACCTTTGAGCGTCAAAAGGGAAGACTCGGGATGCGAGTCTTGCCATGTCGTCCACTTAATTGCTTTGATTCTTTGTACATCGACCTCGGGACCACCTTCGTATCGTGTTTTTCATTTCACCGCCCATGAGAATCCGAGCAAATTTCTTCATTCGCATATCCTTAACGTATTTGAAGAGACTTGACAAATGGAAATTTTTCCGAAATGATTTGATATTCCCTAATAAAGGATTTAGGAGATTTACAATTAATAAGATATTACCAACGATTCCTATACTTTAGTCAAGAAATTATAATCACCCCTGCACTTTTGTTTTTGGTTCAAAGTCATCCATTACATTTTGAAGGGAGGAGGACACTAGAAATACTAAAGGTTATGTACATCGCTTACTTTGGTGCCAAAAGTTTCTTTCGGATCAATTAAATAATAAATTTTTTGAAAAACAAAATTTTCAATACCGACTTCGATTTATTTGGCTGGAAATCTAACGTTGCTTTTTTCTATTAGTATCTTAAATCGATATGGCTCACTGGAAAGTCTAATCAACATTTAAACCCTAAAACAACACCGCCTAGTACCTCTGACCGTTGAATTGGCCATTTTTGTGCCTCACTTGACAACCCAATCTCTCTCACCCTCGTCTGTCTCTTTCTCTCCCTGATCACTAAGCAGCGCTGAAGAAATTTTTTTTAAAAAAAGCTTCATCATCAGAGTAATTTCCTCAAACACTTGATGGGCATATGGTGGCAAGGAGACAAATCAAGAACAGAGGCAGTGGACAAAGGGTTTCAAACAGATCGAGACGTGAGAGCAAGCAAGGACAACGAGCATGGAGTTGGTCTTGGCTTGCGACGCAAAGGTGAGAAGCCAATCCCAAGCCTTGCTTCGAGTGACGAATGTATGGGAAGCCAAGCCCAGCCTTCCTGCACTTCGTCTCGGACCTATGTTGGGGCTGGTTCCACACGATCTTCGAGCCCTCACCAGAGGCTCCGTCGTCGGTGGTGGTGGTCACCACCGTCATCTCTCTCTTTGGTGCTTCCAAAGTTTGGTGAGGTAGGGAACAGGAGAGCATGCTGTACAACGTCGTTTTGGACGTCCAAGCCACGTAGGCTGTGCAAAGTCGTTTTTGTAGTTCGCGTGGACTATATTTTTTAAAATTTTGCCAAGTCATATTAACAAATTAATTATAAAGGCTACGTAATAAATTTAGCTGGAATCTTTCGTCAATGGCATTAAAGTGATTGTTTTTTTACTGATTTGACAATTAAGTAAGTTGACGAAAATTTTTAACAACAAAGTGAGCGTCGTATGTAACTTTTGATATTTCTAGTGTACTTATCCATTTTTTAAAAGTATATTTTCGATAGGTCTGGTGACGAAATTTGCTGATATCAAAACCCATAAAACTTGGCATCCTCAAAATGCTAAATCCTGATCGGCCATAGCCGTGAGCTTAGAAAAACTCTGGACTGCCGTGGCCAAGCTCAACGAAGTTTAAAGTCTAGGAAAGTAATCTATAAATGTCTAAAGTCTGAGGGCTATGGGGCCAACGGTGCCAAAGTTGAAAGAGATAATGTGTAATTTAATTAGGCTTAAAAGTAATTGTGCGATGGACGTAAAGTTTTAGGAGACTTCGAACGAGCATCCGAACAAAGTAATTGTTTAGAAATTGCACTGTTGAAGGTCAAAAGTTGGGGTCAATCCAAAACTCTCAAACACGCCTTTACTCCCCCATTGAATACCTGCCCATATCAAACATATTGGCCAAACAAACATCAATCTCTCTCTCTCTCTCTCTCTGATACAGAATGGGCAACTGCGCTGCTCCTCAGATCACAAGAAATTATGGCCTTGCCAAGACCACCCATCACCATAGCTGGCCATCATCATCTCCATCCACGCTCAAGCTCATTCACATGGACGGAAGACTGCAAGAGTTCACTCAAACCATCAAGGCTTCTCACCTCCTCTCCCAAAACCCCAACTGCTTCGTCTGCAGCTCAGAGTCCATGTTCATCGAATCCATTAGTCCCTCAAATCCACGAAGAAGAGGACCTCTACTTGGGTCAACTATATTTCCTCTTGCCTCTCTCCATGTCCCGAGTCCCGCTCTCTATACGAGATCTCTGCATGCTTGCCATCAAGGCCAGCGCCGTGCTCGAGAGCAGCTCGAGTTTGAGGAGAAGGAAGGCTGGAGTTTCCTCAGTGGCTAATCATCGGAGACAGTGTCGAGCTCCGACCGGTTTTGACTCCACGCGGTTGGACTTAGGTCAGAGTAGCCGAAGGATTGAGTTGTGAAAGTGCATGCTTATGAGATTAAGTGGAACCAAAAAGATGACAGGAGCTTGAAGAATCTGCTAGAAACTCATAAACTTTTTCTTTTTCACTTTGTGTGAACAACTCTTTTTTGGGTTGTCCTAAAATTAACAACTCTTCCTAGTGAGACTTAACGTACGTCTCATTGTTTTTAGATTTGGGTTCAATCTGATGATTAGCCTAATTATATTTCTTTCAATTATTAAATATCATCGTCATCATCATTCGCAATCATCTTAACTATTATTATAATAATAATTATTATTATTTATAGCTTTATTTGGTTAACTTATGATAGAAGCCAGCAATATGTCTTGACAAGGACATGAGAGGTATAAAAGCATGCGAAGCATAGTAACTTAGTTGGTGTTGACAAGATCTTTTGATATTCTGCTTTTTGAGCATTTTTGTATCTGTCTTACTTTGATTCTCAACTCACTTTTAAACTTTTATCATATTTTTTTACAGTGTATGAGAGTCGAAATTGACACCTAAAACAGAACGTCCCAACCTTCAGCTCTCCTTGAGAAGGTGAGGAATTGAACTCTCTACCTCCTCATTTCCATGTATAAAGGGTGGCCACTGGGATAACTCCCAAAAGTTTATTTCTTGAGCATTTTATGTAGCCTAAGGCGAGGGAATTTCTTTACTCTTATGTGCGGTGCTTAATCTTTCGAAAAGTCACAAATTTATTGTAATTGTCCTAATTCAGTTATAAAATTTTTATTGGCCAATTCAATCCTAAATATTTTGTAATTGTATCAATACAGTCCATCTTGTCAATTTTGGCCAGTCGACACCAACCATATGGTGGACAACAACATGGACGGTTTTTAATAATATTTTAATTTTTTAATAATTTTTTCTCTTTCCTTCTTTTTTCCTTTTTTCTTTTCTTCCTTCTTTGCTTCTTTTCCCTGCAGTGACTAGCAAGCCCTTACCCGATGCCTCTGCAACTGTGGGCAAAGGCGACCATGGCCTTGCTAGTTGAGGTCGCCTTCATCTGTGGCCCCCAAGGCCATGGTGAGTATGGTCTTGCCCAAATCTAGGCAAAGCCACCTTACTAGCAACTACCAGGCCTTGCCTAGATATGGGCAAGGTTGAGCAAAGGCCACGACCCTTGCTAGAGGCTCACCGGTCACTATGGGGAAAAGAAACGGAGAAGGTAGAAAAGAAAAAAAGGAAAAGAAAAGGAAAGAAAAGAAAAAATGAAAATGAAAATATTATTAAAAATTGTTTACGTCAGCGTCGGTTGGCCAAAATTGGCTAAGTAGACTAAATTGACACAATTGCAAAAGATTTACGACTAAATTAAATAAAAAAAAAAGTTTAGGACTGAATTTGCATGATTACAATAGGTTTATGAATTCTTTGGTAATTGTCCCACTAATCTTTCTATACTATATGGCCTATGATAAGGAATAGGCTTATAGAGAAGTTGGGAATAATGAATGATCTAGCCAATAAACGAGGAAATTAATAGATAAGTAATTCTATGCTCAGCTTGATTCATGTGGAGAATTAATGTTTACTATGGCTAATTATAACCTAGGAGACCACTTATGCTATGATAATCGACTATTAAATTAGTATCTAATTAAGTTTAAAATGTTAATGTCTGATTAGACAATCGTACTAAAGTTGATCTCATATGTTAATCTATTAACCACCTTTTTTATTACCATGATGGTTGATGCATTTTTTTTTCACTTGATTTGATGCTTGATAAATAGAATATATAGTAGCCAGGGAAATTACCAAACTAAATCTATTATAATTGTGTCGATTTAATCATAAACTTTTTTTTTGGTCAATTGAGTTCTAAACCTTTTACGATTGTTCTAGTTCTATCCATTAGGCCAAAATTGGTTGGCCAACGCTGATGTGGCCATTGGTTGGCACTAATGACTATTTTTTATTAATATTTTATTTTTTTCAAAAATTTTTATTATTTGTTATTTATTTTTTTCCTCCTCCCTCCTCCTTCCTTTGCTCTAGTGATTGACCAAAGGGGAGGCTGGCTGCTTGTTGGATTGAGGTAGCTTGGGCAGCCAAGGAAGCTTGCCTCGTCATTGCTAGGCGAGGGCGAGCTCACCCAACGATTGGCAAGGCGAGCCCTCGTCAAATCTAGTGAGGGCTCGCCTCTCCAATTGATCGGCAAGCTCGCTTTACCATCTCTAAGACAGGGTGAGCCACCTAGTCACAACCCCTAGCTAGATGTGGCAAGGCAAGCTCGCTGGACTGAGGCAATTAGGCAAGCTTACCTCACCGGTCAACTAGAGAGACAAGCCCTCGCCAAATCCAACAAGGGCTCCCCCAATAGCCTCAGTCACCTCTATTTGGTGACCAGCTAGCCCTCTCCTTTGGCTAGTTGTTGGAGCAAAGGAGGGAGGAAGGAAATAAAAAGACAAAATTAAAAAACATTAAAAAAATTAATAAAAAAATAGTCGCCCGCATCAGCTGGCGGTCATGTCAACACCGATTAGCCAATTTTGGTTAGATGGATTGAACTGGCATAATTACAAAAGATTTATGACTTAATTAGCCAAAAAAATAAGTTAAAGACTGAATTGGCGCAATTGTAATATGTTTAAGATTTTTTTGGCAATTCTTCCTATAGTAGCCTTATTGGGAGAAATATAAGCACAATTTTGAATTTACACTATTATTAGCTATTTAACTTTATATCTAAAATGTGCATGTTCAAGAAAAGCTAATTTAATTGACCTACTTGTGGATGATATAAAATAGAGAGGAATGTTATTTCCTTCACTTTTGGCCATTGAGCTTCTATCACTTGTCATTTCATAAATCATCAACAAGCATACAAATTAGTAAAGTTGGAAATTTTGAATAAGAAGTATCCACTGTACATTATCCATATTTCTATCTTTCCATCTATATCATTTCATAGGTCATACGGTAAGATGATGCCCAGCTTAAGGCAAACGTTGTGAAAGGGCTCAAAAATATTGGACAAGGCTGGGTGCATGCCAAAACCGGGCTTGAAAAGCCCGGCACAAACCGAGCAAGCCACGGACCGCCCAAGCCCAAACACAAAGGTCATGTATGGGCGCACTGGGCTGGTCACGCCCTTACGGTCTAGTGTTGAATGGGAAGCGTATCGGCGACCACTGCCGGCGGCTGCTAACTTCATTTGTTCTAGAGGTCAATGGATGCTTTGCCCGAATTTTAGGGAGACGAGCTACATGTTCGGAAAAGCAGAACGAACCTTCACTATTTTGGGTCTCCGGGGACCACTAGAGAAAAAAAAATTAGGAATCACCACTAGAAAAAGCGACGAAGGTAGTGCTTCCTTTCTTTTTCTCTTTAACTTTTTCGCGTTTCTTTTGCTTTTCTCCAATCAGTCTCCGGGTGACCGTGGGAACTCAAGTGGCTTCCTGGAACGGAACCTTAAACGGGTTCGAGAAGAAGGGACGTGTGAATAACATGAGCCGAGTGGCGACAAAGTCCCTTTTGAGCTGCCCCCGTTCTCTCCTTCCTCATTCACACGACGCCAGCGAGCGACGTAATATGCACTCCCTAAGAAAATTCTCCAATCAATACTTAATCTATTACATAGATAGATGACAATTCAATCTTAAATATTCTAATTTTGTTAATATAATTTAAACTTTTGCATGAAATTCCAATAAAATTATTCTGATCAGTTTTTGTCAAAAAATGTCGACATGACGATCTAGTCATTGGCAACTGTCCTATATGGCACATTGTTATATTTGCAATTTTCCAACAAAAGTTGGTCAAAAGGGCTATAAAAGAATTTTACATAAAGGCTTAAGATTAAATTGTGAAAATTGGAAGAATTTAAGATTGAATTGATATTCGTACAATAAATTTATGATTGATTAAACTATTTTGCCCGTACTTTAGAGTCCTGATTTTATCTCACGATTAAACTAATGTTATAGCAATTTATAGGTAATTTAATAAAAACTCTAGAGGTCCGCATAGTTAGGACCCACACAGAAATGACTAGAAAATGACTTTGTAATATGATATTACACAATCTTTCCGACGCGCTTAAACATGGAGCCTTGCCCAGATACGCACACATCCTTAGAAATTGATAGAGGCCATCAATAATTGCATTATAAATCCAAATGGAAAAAAAAAAAAAAAGAATCTAATAAGGACCAATTGAAGGTTCCATTTGGTATCCCTACAATTGCACGTATTGATTAAAGGCGACAATTCTAGGTGGGTCATGTTCATGTCGTATCGACGTAGTGGTATACTACAAAATGACATGATTAATTGATTGATATACAACCTAATTGTTAATGGGTTGACATGACACCACTCAAGTGACGCAATTGAATGCTAGATTTACAAGTTGACACGAATGCACAAACCATGTGACATGACTTAGAAATATACTAATGAGTCAACATGATTTCTTTGCCCGCCATGACACGAATCAACCTACCAATCCCGCAAATCTAATAAGAAGATGTGTGGACTCCTGAAGTGCCAAAACATAGTACGATGGGATACTTAGGTACTAAGATCGGAGCAAAAATGATCAGTTAAATGCCAATGGCTAGAAAATCCGACCAAAATGCTAACGTGACACTTTTCTGGCTAGTTGAGATTGAAACAACGTTGTTGACATGGCCAAATAAGCCTAAAATGACATTATTTTGAGTGTTAACATGACTAGATTAGCCCAAAACGACGTCATTTTCACCTTAATTAGATTTTTATATAAATATTAATTAGATTATATTAAAAATTAAATTAAAAAAAAGGTAGAGGACATGAGAGAGAGGCTCCCCTACCTGTGGCCGTTGCCCCATCGCTAGTGGTGCAGCGATGCTGGCCGCAAGGGTTGCTAGCGCTTGAGTAAGGGTCAGAAAGGTGGAGCTTCACTGTAAGCAAAGGAGATTTTCACAGAAATGTCATACTTCGGAGGTGGCTACTGTTGCTTCGGATTTGGAATTGGGCTCCTGACTTTATAGGGCTTGAACGTGAATAGGAATCATCAAACTAGAGACTAAAGCAGGGCTTGACAAACGAAAAGTGTAAACCAAGCCTAGACTTGTGGCTGCTGCCTTATCACCGATGGTGTAGTGGTGCTGGCCGTGAGGGTTGCTAGCACTTGGGCAAGGGTTGCCCACCCATGCCCAGGCATCGACGACCCTCACCATCCATCACCGTCACCTTTGTGTTGCTACTCCTTCTTCCTTTTTTAATTTCGTTTTTAATATTATTTAATTAATATTTATATTAAGAATCAAACTTTGGCCAAAATGACGTCGTTTTTGGTGAAGGTAAGTTGACGTGGAATTCCGGCAAATTACATAAATGTTAGAAATTATTAAAATAAGTCACGTCAAATATCCGGCGGCTTCCATCGAAATCGACACTTAAATGATCCAATTTGTTTTAAAAAAAGTAACACTTAATTGTACCTTTCGGAACTTTAGATATTTAAGCGTCATCTCATGCCAAGTTTTGACACTTGGGCTATTATTTTCCCCTAATATGGATTTTTCTAAATTTTTCACGTAAGCATGCTTCACCTTGTAAATAAAGCATCATCAAACCAAGCAAACTGAGTCATTTAAAATACTTGACCCTAACATTGGTCACAAAATTAAGTCCATTATGTCCATAACCTATCTGATTCATATAAATTAAATAAATCGTCATTAATATATTGGCTTTACAAATAGACTTTTTCATGAATATACAAGCCGTTGTAATGCACTAAATAACCTTTCAAAACATACGGAAATATGCTTTCATAACCGTTGATATGTTAGAAATAAACATTTGAAATTTCATAGTTTCCGTATGCCACTATTCTGACTGTTTACGTATTTGCATTAGAAGACTCATAGCACGAAGCTGACCCGTAGGTGTCGAAATACCAAGGGAATCGGTCCAGGCAAACTGGAAAGCTGGAGGACCAAGGTCCCTCAGATGGCGATCCGAGGCCCCGCGCAAGTTATGAATTTTCCAAAATATTCTCCAAAGTTGTAGTTATTGTCCCTAAAAATATGTTCAGCTACCAAAACTCTTATTAAGTTTGGTCAAAAGAACGAAAATGCCCCGTCTTATTAAGTTAATAATAACATGGCTGCATTAATTTCAAAACTAAGCATGTTTCATCAAATAAATTATCACTTAGTCTATTACACATGCATACTCATTACATTTTAAAATTCACGCATGCCTACGTCATTAATCACATTGACGAAAGTATTTCACTTGATTACTTCTCCGGAAAAATAAAAAAAGTTGCATGCCTATTTTCACCTAATTAACAAATTATGGTGTAATTATATCCAAGAACATAATTGGAAAAATGGGTATCTAAACTGCCCTGTGTAGATGCTAATCCTAACCCCCATGTAACGAAACTTCCGGACCAAAATTTATTTGGTTTTCACAAATGATTAGTACCTTCACATGTGAAAATAGGTGTCCAATTGGCCTACTTTTCATAAAAGTAATTGGCGGTGGCTATATTGAAATTATTTATATTTTAAAACCCCAAGTTTCTCCCAATTTTTCAAAACGATATTACTCAAAAGCCCTTTCCATTGTAATTGCATTTCTGTACCCCATCCCGAAAGGGGAGGATGCCACAATCATATATGCTTAGAACGATCTTGAGTTAAAGAGCTTACGCTGATAAGGACATCATTGAGGCAAACACTTGTAAGAAATATGTGTAGTTGCACATTACTTCCTTCTCGGACATTGATTTTTGTTGAAGTCATTGCGCTTTTTCTTTAGATAAACATTAAATATTACTTCAAATTAGACTAACTCATCTTCTTGACCAAAATGATCTTTGATGATTTCTATTTAACATTATCAGTTACGCATTCTTTCTATCTCGTTCAACTTCATTAACTATGAAATAGAGGTTATATTGATAGAAGAAAATAAGCAAACTATTTTCAAGTAATACTTAATGATTAAATAGATAGAAAAACTCGCAACTGTCAATAAAAATAAGAAAATTCAAGAAGGTAATCTATAATTTTCTAAAGTCACAAGAATTAATGAGTATCGTTTTAAGGTTCAAGAGTTTTTGCACAGCAATCGCAAAGTCGGAGGAGAATTTTGAGCGTATTATAATAAGTGTCCCTCCGTGAAAGCAATTGGCAATTTCTTTTAGGCAATTTCCTAGATTAAGGGGGCCAATGTGGGAATTGCGCACTATGCCACCAATCACTATCAAGGATTAACACAGGCATAATATAAATCTCATTTGTGGATACGTGTAATCAAAGTACACGTCTGTCGTCCAAGTATGACATGTTGCTGTTCAAATTTCCGCTGTCGAGGGTCAAAAAGCTGATCACACGTCCATCCAAAACTTTCCAACACGCGTTAAATTCCTTCCTTTAATTACGAACCCCAAGCAAGCAAGCAAGCACATTCTCCAAACATACACCAGTCTCTCTCTCTCTCTCTCTCTCTCTGATATAGAATGGGAAACTGTGCAGCTGCGCAAATCACAAGAAATGGTGGCCTTGCCAAGACCACCCGTCGCCATAACTGGTTATCATCTCCTCCATCCACGCTCAAGGTCATTCACATGGACGGACGTCTGCAAGAGTTCACTCAAACCATCAAGGCTTCTCACCTCCTCTCCCAGAACCCTAACTCCTTCCTCTGCAGCTCAGAGTCCATGTTCATCAATTCCATAGCCCCCCAAATCCACGAAGAAGAAGACCTCTGTTTGGGCCAACTCTATTTCCTCTTGCCTCTCTCCATGTCCCGAGTTCCCCTCTCTTTGCGCGAGCTCTGCATGCTCGCTGTCAAGGCCCACGCCGTGCTCGGGAGCAGCTCGAGTTTGAGGAGAAGGAAGGACGAAGGTCACCAGAGACGGTGTCGAGCTCCAACCGGGTTCTACGCCATGAGATTGGACTTGGATGAGAGCAGCCGAAAGATTGAGTTGTGAAAGCGCATGCCTATGAGACGAAGCGGGAACCGAAAAGATTACAAAACAGCTTGAAGAATATGCTATAAGCTCTTTTGTCTTGTTTTGTTTTTTTTGAACAACTTCTTTCGGTTGTCCCGAAATTGACAAGTAATTTTAGTGAAACTTGAATTACGTCTCCAACTACGATTACTTCAATCATCATCATCATGGTCATCATCATCCTCGTCATTATTATTATGTCATAGTCATCATAATTATCGTCGATATTATTATTTTAATACAAAGTAGCTTTATGTAGGGATAAGGCTGTGAGAGATGTAAAAGCGTTCAAAGAATATTACTTTAATTGGTGTTGCAATGATCTCGTGATATTCCATTTCTTGAGCTTTCAATGAAGGCTAAGACAAGGTAATTTCTTCACTTTTCTATGTGGTGTTTAATCTTCGATTGCACTTGGCGGTGAGAAAAGTTATTGCATGTACCAAAAGATGAAAAAATGTACTAAACTTTCTATGCTATATAGCCCATGATAAGGAACGGGGCTACAAAAAGGTTCGAAAAGATACATAATTTAACCCATAAAAGAGGGAATCACCAAAATAAAAAAATACTTTGGTGGTCTGTCCAATTCACGTGGAGAATTAATTTTTACTATAGCTAACCATAACCTAGGAGACCACTAATGCTATAATAATTAACAATTGAACTCTTGTCCAATTAAATTTTTAGTGCGACGATATGATTTGACAATTGTAATATTAACTATTTGACCGTATGTCTCTACAGTAAAAACTGTATACACTCAAGAAGAGTTATTTCGTTAACCTACTTGCGGATGATATTAGATAGAGAGTAATGTCGTTCTCTTAACTTAGAGCTCTCTTGTTTGTCACTCGAGTCCAAAAGTCTCATGTACAATTCAAAGTGAATGATCACCTCATATAAAGTGGTGACTTTCCTAAACATATGGAGGCAATATTATGGAAAATCACAAACTAGTACCCCATGATTCATTAACCTAAAATTAATTTTCATCTAATGAAAAATATAAATCGATAACCTTAAATCTACACCTTTGATTCCATCCAATATCCTGTTAAAATGCATACGTATTGACATATGTGGATTTTCCATGAAAAATAGGTTATTTTTTACGTGACTATCTTGCACTTGTTAGTCAATTCAAATTTGGCATCCTCCACATCAAGTTCATCATGTTGTCTACCATGTGCGCTAACTAGTATGCACTTTAAGAGAGTATAATTGGGTTAGTGACACCAGTTTGAGATATTTTGTGAAATAAAAATTACTTTAAGGTAAATGGATTATGGGATACATGTTGAGAAATTTTAATGGGTTTAAGCTGTGTATATATATATCAATTGATTTTCAGCTTTTTATGATTTTTTTTTTTCACTTTGAACCAAACAAAGTCAAGCACGACAAGCTTTGGTCCATGGCATGCTATGCCAAGAAATTGCTTAGTTTATTCATCATCGGGTGCTTTTAGACCTTTCTCTTTTTGGCCAGAAATGCTTCTAGACCTAATACAAAGGGTGTCGGTACACGCTTTCTTTATCAGTTTGGCACTCTAGATTTTAAGTCATGTCCACTCTATATCTAAATCTTGCATTTGGTATTAGTATAAGCTCAAGTAGAAGGCAAGGAGAGCACGAGGAAGTAATTGAAATCATTGAGTGGCTGCCTTAAATAATGCAAAATTACTTATCTAGATCTTAATATAAATTTAATGGGGACTAGATGATCACCGTCCATAAAATTCATAAACTTTCACAGACAATTTTGTAGATGAATTTTACAAAGAAGTGTGAATTTCATTTGGAGGCAATTGGGTTTTGCGACGAACTACCGCTAGGCTAACGGTCACGGTGATTTCTTGACAATAACGAAAAATGTCAGCAATCCATCCCATATTTAGCAAGAGAGGCAAGTGAGAGTTCAACTAACCTTTTGTGTCTTGTTTCAGTCAATTTTATCTGCTTAAAATTTTAGCTTAGGTTACTTGCAAAGAAATTTGTAACTCAAACTTTTGTTAGAATGTCTGATACAAAAGTTTAAATTAATAGATAGAAGGAGATCACATATATTTAGAGAGTGTATAAACCCCATAGACAGATGAGACATTTAATTTAGTCAATCCAAGGATATACATAATTAAAGAGAAATATGGATAATCTCATAGGTATGTGCACAATCACAAGAGATATGAAAAATCAAGAGAAGAAAGAAAAAAAAAATTAAACACATCTCTGTTCTTGCCCAAAAAAAAAAAAACATAAAACACACATTACATGTCTATCTTATGTCAATCAAATATTTTGTCACTATGACAATAATATATAGATTATATATTATGCAAAATTTTATTTTAGTAGAAATGAGCTACAACTATCAGGAACAAGTCTTATTCATGGCTCCACACTGTGCTAAGTTAATTTCACAATTAAATAGGCCAATTAAAGCATACCTATCGTAATCAATCATGTCGGAATGATCATTTAGAATATGTTGATTATCTCATAGATAATGCAGCATAATCTAAATGCCTTATCTCTTTAAATAGTACATGCATGTCTTTTCAACTAGTGAGTAGTGAGTGGTCCGCTACTCATAACATTTTTGAGATAATATTCAACTTGTATAAAGTCTCCAAAAAAGATTTGTAAGAACACTACTAAAATTTCATGGAGCTGGGTACAGGTGAAAATGGGCCATGCTTACATTTTATGCATATTGTAGAATTTTACCTTGTCATATGGTGTCAAATATTCTTAGAAAATAAACTATTTTTAAAGTTTCAAATAAATGAAAGAATGAAAACATCGCTTATAAATTTCTTATAACAATCCCTACATAAAGAAAATTATCCAATAATATAAATCTATTGTATTGATATCAATTCAGTTTTAAATTTTTCAAATTTGTTAATTAAGTGCTAAATCTTTGTGTAAAATTTCAATATAATCATTCTGGCAAATTTTTGTTGGAAATTATTGAGCAACAATTTAGTCATTGGTGGCCCTCTTATGTGGCTCACCATCATGTCAACAATTTATGGTGAAAATTGGCCGAAAACTACTTTAGAATTTTACACAAAGATTTAATAGGATTGAATTGACATCTGTACAATAGATTAAGTACTAATTGGACAAGTTCCGTCAAGTTTGTAGACAAGTTATTTGGAAAAGGAATCGAATTAAAGAATTCTTCAAAGAGAGATTACTACCAATAACTGTAGTCGTACCAACAATGTATGCCCTTTCTTTTTAAACAAGGCAAAGACTTCATGTCGATTATGACCAGATCAAGGGTCTTCGTATTTTTATCCGACCCACTTTAGCGTAAACATTGGAGTAAGTCAAAAAGTCTCCGTGGACAAGTATACTGAAGATTTTAAAAATTGTCAAGAAAGTATAATTGAATTATAAAATTTTTAAAAAGGTATAAGGAAATCATAAAATTTATTAATGGTGCAATCGAGTCCTTCCGTTTACTTTGTTTAACTTGACTAATGGAAAATATTGATGTGATATTTTACTATTTTTCCTACATGACATTAGCATGATTATAACATGAAGGATAAATTAAAATGACGTCAATTTGGTCTAAATCTGATTTTTTTACCCAAAGTTTATTTAAATTAGATTTAAAAAGGAAATTTTAAAATATAAAATAAATGGGGAAGGAAGGAAAACCAGGATTAGGGCCTAAGGGCCCTCGCTGCTGCCATTGCCATGCTATGTTTGAAAAGGGCAGGCAATGGTAGGGTGACGACCAATCACTCTCATCGACCGCAAGTAAGCTCTCGCTTGGTTTTCCTTCCTTTCTTCTCTCTCAATCTCAATTTAGCTTTTATTTTTAATCTAACTTAAATTAAATTTGGACAAAAAACGACGTCCTTCTAGCTTTGTTCTTCTTGTTTTAGTCATATCAGTGCCCCATAGAAAAGAGAA
Organism: Corymbia citriodora subsp. variegata; assembly: GCA_014858505.1. NCBI lineage: Eukaryota > Viridiplantae > Streptophyta > Magnoliopsida > Myrtales > Myrtaceae > Corymbia > Corymbia citriodora. The sequence continues at coordinate 23,966 of MU089963.1, forward strand.
AATAAAAAAATCCCGTCAATATTTTTTATTTTCTAAGCTGAACGAAGTTAATAAAAGAACTTAATTGTATTTTTTATCATCTTAAGACTTAATTATATTTTGGTCACACATTTTAGATCTCGGTCCACTTATCCCTATATTTTGAGTTCCCATGACAGTGGTACGTGAGAATAGTAAACGCCATGAGTCAAAGTCTAGATTCTCGAAGTTAGTCGGAATGCATGGGTTGCTTCCTGAGAATTGCGCTGCAATGACCATCCAACCATCTCCGCGCGTCGAAAGGGAAGACTTGGGATGCGAGTCTTGCCGTGTCGTCCACTTGATGGCTTTGATTCTTTGTTCATCGACCTCGGGACCACCTTTCGTATCGTGTTCTTCATTTCACCGCCGATGGAATCCGAGTAAAGTACTTCACTCGCATATCCTTAAACGTATCTGAAGAGACAAATGGAATTTTTTTTTTTCCGAAATGACTTGATGTTCCCTTACAAAGGATTTAGGAGACTTGATTGGTGAGTTATCATCGTTTGTCCCAATGCTTTAGTCAAGAAATTCAAATCCCCCCTCCCGACTTTGTTTTTGGTTCAAAATCCTCCGTGTACTTTTTAAAAGTATTGTCCGGTGATGAAATTTGCTAAAATCAAAACCCATAAAACCTGACATGCCCATCGATAGAAAATCCCTTGGGGACATAGTCGCAAGCTCGAAGAAACTCTGGACTGCCATGGCCAAGCTCAAGGAAGGTTCAAGTTTAGGAAAGTAAGGTGTAATTATCAAAAGTCGGAGGGCTGTGGGGCCAACGGTGCAAAAGTTGAAAGAGACACCTGTGGGATGGACGAAAAGTATAAGGAGATTTCGAACAAGTATCCAAAAAAGTAATTGTTTAAAAATTACACGTCGAGGGTCAAAAGTTGGGTCATAAGTCGATCCAAAACTCTGAAACACGCCTTTGCTCCCCTTTAAATACCTGCCCATATCAAACAGATTGGCCAAACAAACATCAATCTCTCTCTTTCTCTCTCCCTCTCTCTCTCTCTCTCGGCCAATCAAACATCAATCTCTCTCTCTCTCTGTGATATAGAATGGGCAACTGTGCAGCTCCTCAGATCACAAGAAATGGTGGCCTTGCCATGACCACCCATCACCATAGCTGGCCATCATCATCTCCATCCACGCTCAAGGTCATTCACACGGACGGAAGACTGCAAGAGTTCAGCCAAACCATCAAGGCCTCTCACCTCCTCTCCCAAAACCCCAACTGCTTCCTCTGCAGCTCCGAGTCCATGTTCATCAACTCCATAGTCCCGCAAATCCACGAAGAAGAAGACCTCTACTTGGGCCAACTCTATTTCCTCTTGCCTCTCTCCATGTCTCGAGTCCCCCTCTCTATACGAGAGCTCTGCATGCTCGCTATCAAGGCCAACGCCGTGCTCAAGAGCAGCTCGTGTTTTAGGGGAAGCAAGGATGGAGTTCCCTCAGTGGCTAATCATCCGAGACGGTGTGGAGCTTCGACCGGGTTTGATGCCACGACATTGGACTTGGGTCAGAGCACCCAAAGGATTGAGTTGTGAAAGTGCATGCCAACGAGATGAAGCGGAACCGAATAGATGACAGAAGGAAGAGATTGAAGAATCTGCTAGCAACTCTTTTTCTTTTTCTTTTTCACTTTGTCTGAACAACTCTTTTTTGGGTTGTCTTAAAATTAGCAACTCTTTCTAGTGAGACTTAAAATACGTTGCATTGTTTGTAGATTTCGGATCAATCTGATCATGATTAGGCTAATTATATTTGTTTCAATTATTAAATGTGATCATCGTCATCATTCACAATCATCATAACTATTATTATTATTATTATTATTATTATTATTATTATTATTATTATTATTATTAAATTTAAAGTAGCTTTATTTGGTTAAGTAATGATAGAAGCCAGCAATATATGTCATGATAAGGACATGAGAGGTGTAAAAGCGTGCGAAGCATAGTTACTTAATTGGTGTTGAAAAGATCGCGTGATATTCCATTTCTCGAGCCTTTTATGTAGCTTAAGACGAGGGAATTTCTTCACTTTTCTATGTTGTGCTAAATTTTTGTTTAAATAAAAAAGATATTGCATGTATCAGAAAAGGAAAAGAGCTACTAGTCTTTCTATGCTATTGCCCCATGATAAGGAACGAAGTTACAGGAAGGTTGGAAATAATGAATGATTTGGCCGATAAAAAGAGGAAATTAAAAAATAAGTACTTCTATGCTCAGTTCGATTAATGTGGAGAATTAATTTTTAGTATGGCTAATTATAACCAAGGAGACAACTAGTGCTATGATCAATTGACTGTTGAATTAGTATCAAATTAAGTTTAAAGTGTGACGGTCTGATTAGACAATCATATTGAAGTAAATCTCAAATTTAGACTTATAACAGCAAATGCAAAATTGACCATCTTATGTTAATTCTATTTACCACTTTCTTTTTCCTTACCACAATGGTTGATGAATGTTTTCCTTCCTTGATTTAATGCTCGATAGAATATATCGTAGCCTTATTGGGAGACATATGAGCACACGATTAATAGCTATTCAACTGTATTTATGTAAAGTAAATAATGTACATGTTCAAGAAAGCTAATTTAATTGACCTACTTGTGGATGATATTAGACAGAGAACTATGTCAATTCCTTCACTTTTCGCCATTGAACTCTGTCGTTTGTCATATTATAAGTCATGAACAATTTTACAAGTTAGTAAGTTGGAAAATTTGAAAAAGAAGTATTCACTGTACATTATCCATATTTCTGTCTTCCATCTATATCACTAACGGAAAACCTGCCCTCCTTTTGTCTTGCTCAAATTATCCCATTGTACCTTCATAAATATGCTGTCTACATCGCAAAAAATAACTGTCTTCAACTTAGTTCCACTTTTCTATATGTATAGTCATTATTAAATTCGATTAACTTATTTATGGGGTTTACAAGCTCTTTATGTACATATAATCTCCATCCACTTACAAATTTAACTATTTAGGTTAAACCATTTAATATGGTATCAAGACCATATTTTGTCCCAATTTATTTCGAGTGTAAGGCCTCCTTGTTTGTTGAATTCCAAGTGTAATTTTGTCTCACTATATATATTTTGCACGAGTCCAAATGTCTAAGATAGACATTAAGTGATATATCACTTCAATGAATGTGGCGATTTTCCCAATATATATATATCAATGTTTTTTTTAGTTTAATTGTTTTTTTTTTTTATTACTTTGAACGAAACAAAGTCAAGCGTGATAGGCTTCGGTCGATGGCATGCTATGCTGAGTAATTTTCTTAAATCATTCATTAACGCGTGCTTTTAGACCTTTTTCTTTTCGGCCAGAAATGCTGCTAGACCTAAAAAGAATACGCTTTCTTTTTCAGTTTGGTGCTGTAAATTTAACGTCATGGGCACTCTATATGTACCATCTAGAATTGGATATTCTTATATACTAGATTAAAAGGCAACGTGGGCACGAGGACGTGCTGAATTAATTATCGTGTGGCTGCTTGTAATAAAGCAAAATGAAAAATCTTGATCATAATATAAATTTAATGGGGTCTAGTTGATCACCGGCCACAAAATTTTCAATAATTTAGTTCAGTTTATTAGGGAAAATTTTCATGTGAATTTAACAAAGAAATGTGAAAATTGGTCGATAATTTTTTTTTTAAACTATTACCCTAGCAAAGACATCAGTTCTAATTAGTAGTAGACGAAAACCAAGTTGAAGCAATGCTAGACCAAAAGATCATCTTGTGATAAGAACTGACATTTTCTCAAATCGAGCATGATGCTCTTTATGAGTCTTTATTTTTGTCTAGTGTTGCTTTCTTCAATGTGATTTTTTTAGATTAATTGGATTTCCTTAGCAAAAAGAGAATCATGGGTTGGATTTTCACTCAGCGATTTCAACCCATCATGTTTAGCATGTCCATATTGCGAATAAAGATCGTGCAGAAAATTTAATTTAAGGCCGTGCGAGGAAGGACAAAAAATTATGGAACACGACTCCATGTCAATGTTGGACCGAATCAAAAGTGCCTCTATTATAAGTTTCCACAGTACTAGGTAAGAATTGTCCATGTCACCGGTCAAATCCTAGCAATTTTCAACGCGGGTCCCGCGTACCCGTTGCTTCCTGGGAATTGCTCTGCACTGCATGGAAAGAGAGGCTTGGGGTGCGAGTCTTGTCACGTTGTCGTCGTCCGCCTTGGCTTTTTTATCCGTTTGCGCGGGACAACCTTTCCTGTCGTGTCTTTCATCTCATCGCGCATGGGAAACCGAGTGGATTACTTTTTATCTTTCTTTTCTTTTTGGGTAGTGACAGGGGATAGTGGAGAACATATTGAATGGCTGCCGAATGTCCTGTTCATCTCTGGTAAATTATGAAATATCTTCATCGGCATATCCTTGCGTATTTGAAATGACTTGACAATCTTATATTTTACTGGAGTGTCCTAGCAAGGTTAATGTGCTCCGAAGAATTTAGCAAATGCAATACGACGAACAATTGGTGTTTGTACCTTTATTCAGAAATCAAATAATAAAAAAATCTACCCTCCCTTTCCGTCCAATGTCCTGTTAAAACACATGCATAAATTTTCCATATCAAATATGTTATTCTTTATGTAACCGTCTTTTAGTTGTCAATCAATTCAGATTGGCATTCTTTATGTCAAGTTTGTCTTGCATTGTCTACCACGTGTTCTAACTAGTGCACACTTTAGAGAGAGTATAGGATACTACCTTAAGATTTTTTGTGAGACGAAAATTAACTTGAGTTTAGTGTGTCGTTAGGGTATTAGTTTGGAAATTTTAATGGTATTAATACAAACACACACACACATATATATATATATCAATTGTTTTTCAGTTTGATTGTTTTTTCACTTTGAACCAAACAAAGTCAAGCATGATAAGCTTTGGTCCATGGCATACTCTACCGAGAAATTGCTTAGGTTATTCATTATCGGGTGCTTTTGGACCTCTCTTTTTGGCCGGAATGCTTATACACCTAATAAAAAGGGTGTTGGGACACGCTTTCTTTATCAGTTTGGCACTCTAGATTTAACGTCATGTAGCTCAAGTAGAAGGCAACAAGCAAGTGATTGAAATCATTGTGTGGCTCCCTTAAATAATGCAAAATGACGTATCCATATCTTAATATAAATTTAGTGGGACACTAAATTTAACTCGGATTCTTCCCCTCGAAGCCATCATTGCTCCTCCGTTTCGGAAATCCTCGGATTAATAACTATGGTTCAAACTTGAAGTGGGAAGTCTATTGCACCAAAACCGGTGCCAATAGTGAATTTGAAGAACAAGGTCATTTCAGATGAAATAAGAAATAGCTTCTTCAACTTGAAGTTAGAAAAGGTAGCTGTTGAGGACTTGTCCTTTACCAATCCTAGAAACAACAGTATTGTTGCTATTCATAATTGTGGCTTTCATTTTGAAAATGGGTGTAAAAACTCAAACTGTGAAATTGGAGTTGAAATTAGGGATGTTAGCTATATTGGATTAAATTCCGAATGTGCTATGGAAATGGTATCTACAGATAACATATGTGGTGGGTTGAGGTTGTGGGTGGGAACAATATGATGGCAATTACCAAACCCTCTCTTTATCCCCCTCCCTCCTGCAATATTAGCACTAATCCTACCAGCCTTGGCTTGTCTTTGTTGACACCTAAATTTTGACCTAATGTGTGGCTATATTTGCAGGCTGACTCAACTCTTACGCAAAACCGGAAATTATGTTTAGCCTAATAAGGGACCATGAACCTTCTCCATAATATGAGGAAGGGGACAGATAAATTGCACACGTGAGGATAGAAAATTCGGAAGGAAATCAATTGGATACTAGGGGGTCGCAATTTCCACAAAGAATCTTCTCTCCAATAAATTTCAGAGGAATTCATGGGATAAGATGGACAAAATGGAGGGAAGAAAACGAAAACATTTGTAGAAAACGTGGGCTATGGTAACTTACAAAAGGAAGCTAATGAGCTGGAAAATAAGAGGGGATCAATCTGATTGGCTATGCAAGGAAGGTGAATAGGAAAGTAGGAAATTTGACAAATGAAAGAATCAAGACGTTCAGGTCTAAATGGCTTGCATGGAATAGGAAAGATCAAGCTAGCCACAAAATCGCATACCAAATTGCAGACCATGAATTGAGGCAATAAGAAAAGGAAACTTAGAAAATTGCCCGTAGAAAGGAGACGCTTGGGGCCATTATAAAAGGAGGGGAGAAGAGCTTGGGGGGATCATTAGTTTTTTCATCACCATACGAAGCTCTCTCATAATTTCACAATGTTGTGGTGCCTTGCATACATCACAATGCAGCCCATTTCTTGAGTCCTTAGTCTTCAGATGAGTCTCCAATAGCAGTTGCAAAAGCTCTGCCATCACTGAAGATCTCCATTATTGCCACTTTCTGTTGTTGCTATTCGTCGCCAAATTTCGTCGATCATTACTACTGTTCACTGCTAATTTGTTGCTAGTCGTTATCGTTTTGCCGACATTCGTTGTTGCTCTTGTGCGTCATTGTTGCTGGTCATTACCGCCACATCCCTTTAGTTGCTTCCTGTAATATTGTGCTTCCGGTTTGTGCCAATCTCTCTTAGTTTACTTAAACTAAGAAACCTTGTGATAATGATAATAGCATTTTTTTAGTATATTTAGGTTCATAATTTTTTCATGATCATGATCGTTGAATGTTATTTTATTATTTGCTCAATTGCTTAGTCATATTTTACACATTAATGGTGTAATATTACAAAAACTAGCAAAGGTTGTATGCAAAACATTTTTTTTTAAATAAGGAGAAAAGGTACAAGTCCCCGAACTCTTGATTTTGGGTTCGCGGAAGTAAAATGTACTCCCACATTTTACTTGGGTGTCTAATCGACCCAAAACCGATTAGTGGCGGCTCCAATAGGTAAGATAAATATCATGGTTGAATCGAGTATCAAGTTGCGATTGGTAGGACTTGGGAGAGTCCATATTAAGCATTGTGCTTAGCAATCCATCAACCTCCTTTGGGAGGGTCGCGACAGTCTTGAAAAAGCATTATCATATAAAAGCTTGACCAAAGTGCCTCCCACTTAGGAGGGACGGAAATAAGCTTGTAGTTGCTCCCCCTCTTGAAGCTATCGAAGAAGGGAAGACTCATTTTGAGCATTGTCTTGTTGGGTACTTTCTTAGTTCCAATGTATCTTTCTACCTAGTAAAAGGCATCATGGAGAAACTATGGGGTAGAGAGAACCTCTTAGATGTATCAACTAGGGAGGATGGTTATTTCTTCTTTAGGTTCTCTAATCGCTCAAAATTATTGGAAATTATGGAGGTAGGGATTTGGAACATGGCAGGGAGACCTTTGTTCTTGTAGAAATGGTACCCCATCATTAGGTTGGAGAAGGCAAAGATTACCTCTATGCCTATTTGGGTTTGTTTGTAAAATGTGCCCCATGTCTTGTGGACCAAAGTCAAATTAAGTTTTGTATGTAGCATACTTGGAAGACCTTTGTCGCAACCTTCCTGAAGGTGAAACACCAAGGAAATACTTAATGGATTACTAAGTCCAGAGGCTTAGTGCGAACTCTCTCAAACCCTACCAACCGTAACTTGGTACTCAAAATTTAACATTGTTAAACATGTAATTTTATTCAATTAGGAGCCGCCACTAATCAATTGAAGTTGATTAGAAACCTAAGTAAAGTATGGGAGAATACTTCATTTCTGCGAACCAGAGATTCAATAAGGTTCGGGGACATGATTACACTAAGTTAAACTAGCGCCCTTTCAATACCATTTCTATTTAAGCTTCAAAAATATTTTTTGCAAGCAATCTTGGTTGATTTTAACCTAAGCCACTAACATGGAAAAGAATGGTCATGTGAATCACAATCAATAATATTCAGTAAGTCCAAAAGGATGAATATAAAAATCATGATCAACCTTAAAGCAAAATAAGCTATAACTAAAAATGCATGCCCTAAACATAAATTCTAAATGGGATGACATCTATTTTTTTTTGGATTTTTCTAAAATTAATTATATATAACTTTAGTCTAGATTTAATATGCATGATTGTTACTCTAATGACATATGATATGCAATTTAAATGGCCTAACTCTAATGACATACGTTAACTGAAAACTATTGTAACATGGATACAATATAATTTACATGACCCTAAATATACATGTATTACATGAGGTGGGATGAATAACATATTAATACTATATGCAATGCATGTTCTTTTTTATGTCCTTTTTGTTTTAAAAAAACCTATTTAACTAATGAAATTTCCTAAGCTTCTACGTTATATGCAATGCAAACTATAAGACTAGTCCGGCATGAAATGCATTAATCTACCCTATTATGCGACAGATTTTTTTTTGCATTTTTCGTAAGCTTACTAAAAAAAATCAACACATATAATGAACCAAACATGTAAAGAACGCAATTTAGCCCATCCCAAGATAAAAAAAATCCAAATAATCAAAACCTGATCCAACATCTCGCGGCTCAATATTTTTGATTATCAAGATTTTTTTAAAACACAGCACAATAACTTCACTTAATTAGAATATGCCTAATATATCAAGGAAATCACGCTAGTAACGAATATATTGCAAATTAGGCAATTTAATATTCTGATGAGCGAATAGATTAGAAAATTACCTTGATGATGTTTCTACGGTTCTCACGAATGATCCGAGATAGTTTTCAATTACTAATGACAGCACCTAACCCTATTCCACAGCCGCTAAAGATGTTTGGCTCGGTCAGTTCTTGTGGTCGTCGATGATCTCAGGCAAAAGTGGCAGAGCAAGAATCCTCGGGGATGGATGCCTACCAAAAGAAACAAAAAGAAGCGTGCCAATAAAGAGAATTTGCGGCACTTTTATTTGTTACCACCTGTAGATGGTGTGACCAGCCAAGTGGGTAATAAAGAGAATGCTGAAATTGATAAATTCTACTTTGATCTCTCTTGTACTAAAGTCTCTTGTACCGAAGGTTTTAAATCCATGCTACCTTAAGGAGAACAGACTCATTTCATGCTGTAATGTCATATATAAAATCATATCAAAACTACTTGCAGATAGAATAACTTGCATTTGCCCTTCGATTATGGACCTCAACCAAACTGCTTTCATCTAAGGAAGACAAATTGTAGAGAATATTCTATTATGCCAGAGAACTCTTGCATGACTACCAGAAGGGTAATAAAGGAAAACAGGTGGCAATCAAAATCGATCTTATGAAGACTTATGATATGGTGAAATGGGATGATGTTCTTAGGATTCTAAAAGTGGTTAATAGCCCTCAGTACTTGGTTGATCTAATAAATCAATGCATTATTATCCCAAAGTTCTCACTTAACTTCAACAGTGAGTAGGTTGGGTATTTTGCCAACACAAATGGGCTCCGCCAAGGGGACCCTCTTTCTCTTTGCCTATTTGTTCTAGTTATGGGAATCCTTAATAGAATTATCAAAGGAAAAATTGCTATCTCATCTTTTAAGTTTCGTTGGCTCTGCAAATTGCAAAGGATTACTCATTTATGCTTTGTTGGTGACCTGTTCCTATTTGCTCATGGGAATGTGAACTTCGTCCTTTGCCTTGTTGATGGACTTGATGATTTTGTAGCTCTTACAATCTAGACGAATGCCATGTATTTACCTTGGGTTCATCTAGGGGTGAAAAAATCCTTATATTGAATCATATACCTTTCTCTATGGGCTACCTCCCCATTAGATACCTTAGTGTCCCACTTGTTAGACAAAGGCTTACGCAAGCAGATTGTAAGGGCCTAACGGAAAAGATATTCTAGAAAATAGATGGATGGAGCATGAGTCATATCGGCTACGCGGGAGGACTTCAATCGGCCAAATCAATGCTTTTTTCTATTTGGGCTTATTGGATGCAGATGTTTCTCCTCCTAAAGCAAACTATCTACAAGATTGAAAAAAAGATTGGGCACTTCTTATGGGTAGGAAATGCTGAAACTCACAGATCTCATAAAGTTGCATGGAATGTAGTATGCTCACTAAAAAAGAAAGGAGGACTAGGCCTGCTCGATTTGAAACTCTAGAATAAAGTATTGATGGGTCCCATGCTTTGGAGCCTTATCAACCTGCCATCCTCATCCCTATGGAATACTTGGATTCATCATATTAAATATAGTGGTACTCCCATTATACAACTCAACATAAATGGTAGTATGGCTTGGAGTTATTGATGTATTCTCAAGCTAAGACTTGCTCTAACACCTACTATCTCTAGCCAAACATACTATTGCAAAGAGATATACAAGGAACTTAGACAAGAGGTGATCATGGATTAATATCAATTAATTTGGACTAGTGGTATTAGCAAGCATAATTTTATTGGCTCGCTTCTTTGTAAAAATTGACTACCAATAGCAGTAGCCATATCATGGTGGTTGTCTTCAGTAGATACTAAGTGTAACCTTTTGTATGAATGGTATAGAAGATAGAAGCTACTTATTCTTTAAGTGCACCTGAACAAGTAGTGTATGGCGTAGTATCTTGGCACAAAATGGAATTTGGTGTTATGTAGGAGGTTGGAACTTAAAACTTCAATGGATGATTGGGGCCACCAAGGGCAAAAATTTAGAGGCCAAACTCCTCAAGCTGTCATTCTAGCGACAATCTATTGCATCTAGATGGAATGTAATCAAAGACAATTTTAGAACAAGTCGACTTAGTCTCATCTTTTGTTGGCTAGGATTTGAAAAATTGTAAGAGGTAAGGCTACTATATAGAGGCTTCCTTCCTCCATCTTCTTGCATAATTAGTCTCTTTGTAATGCTAGAATATTTTCCTAAGCTTTTGTTCCTCACCTGATTAATGATATTCACATATTTACGCAAAAAAAAAAAAACATACATGTCAATGCATGTGAATTTTCATGTTGGATATGTTATTTTTTACATGACCGTCTTGTAGTTTGTCAATCATTTTGGATTTGGCATTATCTACGTCAAGTTCATTTTGCATTGTCTACCACATGTGCTAACCAATGTGCACTTTAGAGAGAGAATATATTTGGGTTAGGGATACCAATTTGAGATCTTCTGTGAAATGAAAATTCTTTAAGGTAAATAAATCGTGGGATACATGTCTGAGATTTTTTGTGAGACGAAAATTAGTTTATGTTTGAAGGTTCAATCCAAGGATATGCACAATCAAAGGGAGATTAGCTAATCTCTTAGATATGTGCACTATCACGAGAGATATGGAGAACTTAGGGAAATATCCTAATTATTTCTATCAACTTTTAACTGGAAAAAAAGAGAGAGAAGAAAAAACAAAATTAGACACATCTCTTATAGATAGTTCTACTATTAAAGTACTCCCCTCGTCCCAATAATAAAATGTAAAACACTCACTGCATGCCTGTGTTATGTCAATCAAATGTTTGTCACTATGACAATAAAATATAGATGAAATATTATGCAAAACTTTATTTCGGTAAAAATGAGCTACAACTACTAGAGGCAATTTTTATTCATGGTTCCAGACCTTGTTAAGTTAACTTCACAATTGAATAGACCAATTAACGCATACCTATCAGAATCAATCATGTCGGAATGGTCAATTAGTATAGAATTGATTATTTAGTAAATATTGCAGCATAATCTGAATGCCTTATCTCATTAAATAATACATTTGGGTCTTGTCAACTAGTGAGGAGTGAGTGGTCCGCTACTTATGACATGTTTGAGATAATATTCAACTTGTGTATAGTCTCCAAACAAAAATAATAATATAATTTATAAGAATAATAATAAAATTTGTAAATTGTTTACAAACAATTTTTACGTAGAGAAAATTACCCAATCAGTCATAAATTTATTGTACGAATGCTAATTCATATTTAAACCTTCAAGTTTGTCAATTTAATTTTAAATTTTTTACGTGAAATTTCAATATAATCGTTCAAAACAATTGTCACTGAAAATTGCTGACATGGTGATCTAATCATCGGTGGCCATCTTTCATGGCTCACCACCGTGTCAACAATTTCTGGCAAAAAGTGGCCAAAAGATTATTTTGGAATTTTGAACAAAAATTTAAAATTAAATTAGAAATTTTAGGATTAAATTGACATTCATATAATAGATTTAATACTGATTGAACAAATTCCCTCAAGTTTATAAACAGATTGTAAGGAAAAGAAATGAAATTAAAGAATTTTTGAGAGAGGGATTACTACCAATAATCGTAACCATACCAGCAATACATGGCCTTTCTTTTTAAAGAAGGCAAAGACTTCCTGTTGACAACGACCAGGTCGAGGGTCTTCTTAATCTTATCTGATCCACTTTAATGTAAACGTTGGACTAATTCAAAAAGTGTCGATTCATATTTTTGAAATATATATACTAAAAGTTCTAAAACTTGTTACAAATGTAATTAATCCTAAAAAATTTTAAAAATTACAATCAAATCCTAAAATTTGTCAAATTAATACAATCAAGCTTTTCCATTAGATTCGCTAATTTGATTAATGAAAAATACTGACTTGATTTGTTATTATTTTTGCTACAGGCGTTGACATGACTAAAACATAAAAGATAAAGTTAAAACAATATCATTACGGTCCAAATATTTTTTTTTTGACCCAATACATATTTAAATTAGATCAAAAAAAGGATAAACAAAAAATTAAGAAAAATGGGAAGGAAGGAAAATCGAGGGAGGGCCAGAGGGCTCTCACCTTGGCCGCTACATTATCACCAAAAAAGGGTCAACAACGGTGGGCCTATGGCCGATCACTCTCACCGACTGCAGGCTTCCTTCTCCCTTTTTCTTTTTAATTTAGCTTTTATTCTTATATTAATCTCTATAAAATTTGGGTTAAAAAGTCAAACTTTAGTTAGAAATGACATTGTTTTAGCCTTATTCTTCTTAATTAGTTATGTTAGCACCACGTAAGAAAAGAAAAAAAAACACAAACTAGTATTTTCCATTAACAAAGTTGAACAGAATTAATAAAATGACTTGATTACACTTTCTAAAAATTTTAAATTTTAATTACATATTTGTTACAAATTATAAGACTTTAGTGCACTTATCTCTATATTTTAAGCTCCCACAGCAGCGCTACGTGAGAATAGTCCACGTCATCGGATTTTCAACGTTGGTCAGAATTCATGGGTTGCTTCCTGGTAATTACACTGCATGGACCATCCAGCCACCCCCGACCGTCAAAAGGGAAGACTTGGGATTCAAGTCGTGCCATGTCGTCCGCTGATGGCTTTTGATTCTTTGTACATCGACCGCGGGACAACTTTTATGTCGTGTTCTTCATTTCACCGCCCATGAGAATCGTAGTAAATTACTTTATTCACATATCCTTAACGTATTTGAAGGGACTTGAGAAATGGAAAATTTTTTCTGGAATAATTTAATATTTTCCCTCAGGATTTAGCGAATTTAATTAGTGAGATTCACTGTTGGTCCCGATACTAGCCAAAAAAGTTAAAACCATTCCTGTACTTTTGTTTTTGGTTCAAAATTGCCTGTCTACTTTTTTAAGTATCATCTCCGATTAGTTGAATGACGAAACTTGCCGACATAAAAACTCATAAAACCTAACATGCTCCCGATGCTAAATTCTGAGCGACCATAGCTGTGAGCTTGAAGAAACTCTGGATTGCCATGGCCAAGCTCAACGAAGCTCAAAGCTTGGGAAAGTAGTGTGTAACTATCTAAAGTGCGACGGCTTTGGGGCCAACGGTGCCAAAGTTGAAAGAGATAACAAATAACTTTTTTTAGATTAAATAATTAAAAGTTTGATGGGTCTTAGGCAAGATTAATTACGAATTTCCTAATCCTTTAGATCTTGCTTTTGACAATCAGAGCGTAAATTTCCTTAATATCTACTTACTCTGATCAGTTTTTTATAAGATATCCCTGTTAATGATTCCCGCGATATTTTCCAAAGATTCTTATAGATATTATCTTGTGCTGAATTTGCTCAATTCCATAATTTCTGCAGAGCAATACGATCACAAAATCCTTTCACACAATTTATCTTTATTTGCTTGGAAGGTTTTGTCGTCATAAAAAGGGGGAGTAATTGTGGAGAAAATTTCCTAATTTGTTTTGAAGATGGACAAAACCTTCCATAAATATCTAATGATTCTAACAAAAAAAATTTCAAGTGATATTCTTGAAGTAACTCAATTCAAACAGTTCCGAATATCATCAAATTGAGAGACTTGTTCATCTGCACAATAAGGCTGATGTTTTGAATATCTACATCAAGGACATTATTGAATTATGTCATAAAGCTTGCACAAGTATTGCCATTACGACTTATTTTTTCAGACTCTATGCAAAGTATATTTAGACTCTAGAATACTCAGTATCAGTTTGGAATGTATAAATGAAGTGCAATGGCTAGTATTCTGGCCTCGATTCGTTTCCTTAAAGATGTTGATTGTCTTTCTCTTCTAGAAGGATAAGTATCAACATAATCCTTTCTATACAAGGATTGTAATTTTATTGACAATCATTCAAAGACCAAAAAAACTCTTTCCTAATGAAGAACTTATGAAGACCCAACTTCATTTGCATGGGCAACTGAATCAATGGGAGATTCTAATCTAGTGATTCAAATGGTGACCAAATATTCTCATATAATTCGTGTTCAATGTGTTGATTGGAAGAATGATCTTCAAAATATTGTCCAATCGTAGCTTAGAAGTAGAGGAGTATAAAAGGAGATTGTGGTGCTAAAGTGAGTACGAGATTGTGAATTTGAAATTCCAAAGTTTAAAGAGAGCTTCCAACTTACATGCTTGTCTTTGTGAGCTGCAATTATAATCTTTGACACGAAACCGTTAGATTGACTATGTGAGGTAGAAGAAACAATCAAACTAACTTGAGTAGCAAACACTCAGACTCTATCACCTCTTATTGATTCAATGGGAAAATTCGCCTAGGAAACTCTCAACATTTGGAAAGAGGACATAGGCTTACAATAAGCCAAACCATTATAATTATTGTGTGCAAATTTGTCTATTTCTTTAAGTCTCTATAATTTTATTTGATTGCATATTGCACATAAGAGAATTTGATCAGTTTCTTTTCAGACTTTGGTCTTTTGTAACTTTAATCTTCATTGTTTCAAATTCCCCTTTAAGTAGTCAAGACTGTGTATAAGCATACCATCACATTTCACTTATTATCTTTGAGCATTAGCCAATGCACACATGTTTGCATATAAAATCTTAAATCCTTTACGCAAATCATAATGATTGTTAGGGTCGTCTTAGAAAGGAGATAAACTTGAAATGCAAACAAATGGAATAAATAATATAGTGCAACAGATGTAATACGCACGGTGCATGCACAAACAGAGATGATAGAGAAAACAAAATGAAATGAGTACCTCAAGAAAGAAGATGAGCAGATCATCGCTTCTTCATCAACCTTAGTGCTGGCTATACCCTCATCATAGTTCCCAACTACATTGCGGAGATCTCTCTAATCTTTTGCCGTGGCATATTCACCTCCTTCCTTGAGGTATTCACTTCTTTTCTTTTTTTCTTTCCTAATTTTGTAGCATATTTTTATTTTTTAATTTATCATCAATGTTTGTCAGGGGAAAGATTATGCTTAGAAAATCAAATTTAAAAGAAGGTGATTGCTTTTGTGGTTCAGGTGTTCATCAACGTGCGCACCCTCATCGCCAACACTTCCCAATTTTTCTTATCTAGGAGTAGCTCTAATATCAAATTGCCTCTTTTGCTTGGAATGGGAATAACCCCCCTCGTGCTTGCTTTTGGGATCCTGGCCATGCCAAAATCCCCTTGGTGGCTCATAATGCAGGGTCACCGGTTGAGGCGGAGTGTATCCTTGCCCAAATCTCCAACTTTGAGGAGAAGGCCACACTTGAGTCGCCAATATCACAGAGGCTATTGGCATGGGCATGTGGTGGGATCTCTTCCACTGGACCTCACTTGCCTCACACATGCTTGTCTACACTGTTGGCCACGTGTCTAATTATTTGCATGCACCATAGACAATAGGTACACCCAAGTAGTTAGTATTAAGGTTAGAAGGTAGGAGGCATAATGAACTACTAATTCCTAACATTTGTGAGAAGATACAAATTATAGGACATTTATTAACTACCAATTCTTTTCAGACTTTGGTCTTTTGTAACTTTAATCTTCATTATTTTGAATTCCCCTTTAATTAGTCAAGACTGTGTATAATCATACCATCACAATCCACCTATTATCTTTTAGTATTAGCCATGTTGACACCTAAATTTTGACCTAACATGTGGCTATATTTGCAAGCTGACTCAACCCTTAAGTAAAATCGGAAATTATGTTCAGCTTAATAAGGGACCATGAACCTCACCCATAATATGAGGAAGGGGACAAATAAATTGCACACATGAGGATAGAAAATTCAGAAGGAAATCAATTGGATACTAGGGAGTTGCAATTTCCACAAAGAATCTTCTCTCTAATAAATTTCAAAGGAATTCATGGGATAAGATGGACAAAATGGAGGGAAGAAAACGAAAGCATTTGTGGAAAGTGTGGGTTGTGGAAACTTACAAAAGGAAGCTAATGAGCTGGAAAATAAGAGGGGATCAATCTAATTGGCTATGCAAGAAAGGTGAGAATCTTGGTCAGTCATTCTTGTTCTGATGGATAGCCAAAAAATCAGGTGAACAGAAAGGCAAGAAATTTGACAAAGGAAGGAATCAAGACATTCGGGTCTGAATGGCTTCCATGGAATAGGAAAGATCAAGCTAGCCACAAAATCGCGTACCAATTTGCAGACCATGAATTGAGGAAATGAGAAAAGGAAACTCAGAAAATTGTCTGTAGAAGGAGATGCTTGGGGCCATTATAAAAGGAGGGGAGAAGAGCTCGGGGGAATCATCAGTTTTTTTCATCACCATACGAAGCTCTCTCGTGATTTTACAATGTTGTGGTGCCTTGCATACATCACAATGTAGTCCATTTCTTAAGTCCTCAGTCTTCAGATGAGTCTCCAATAGCGGCTGCAAAAGCTCTGCCATCATTGAAGATCTCCATTACTACTACTTCTCGTTGTTGCTGTTCGTCGCCAAATTTCGCTAATCATTGTTGCTGTTTACTGCTAATTTGTTGCTGGTCACTACTATTTTGCTGACGTTTGTTGCTGCTCTTATGTGTCATTGTTGCTACATTGTTGCTGGTCATGTCACGCCCCGAACCCCGAGCACGTGACAACCCCTTACTATGGTCAATTGAAAACGACGTCCTAGGACTCGTCGACGACCATTCATTTTAATCTTTTGTTATGTGCAAGCGGAAGACGAACCATCCCCAGTCCAACAATCAATCAATCAATCAATCAGGGATAGAGGGATGAATAACAAGAACAACCATCACTACTCATTTACACAATTTACTGGATTAACCAATGGAGGATCGTCTTTTGAATTACAAGCCCGACAAAAGGGGCCGATCCATCCTCTAAGCCAGGCCAAAAATAAACTAGGCTAATCCAGCTATACAGAATGAACTCTCGGGTTCAACACCACGGTCACTCGAACCCATCGGACTCGACTCCGTCAGGTCGATCACTGGAGAAGCGGGGGTAGGAGGTGCGCCATTCTAGGGGCCTGAAAAATGTTAACCACGACGGGTTGAGATAAAATCTCAGCGAGTTCTTCCCCTAAGCCCCGGTTAGTACACCAACTCAACCCGGGGTATCTCTCCAGAACCACCCTTCACTCAACCCGACCACAAACACCCAGCAATCAGTAATCAAACCACAGACAGGTTCAACCAACAATCATAGGTCGATTTGCATGCAACCTTACCCGGTATGCCATCCCCTGCATGTTAAATCTCATTCAATGCAAGCAATGCAACCAACAATCGAATAGTCGGTTCGCATACAACCTTACCCGGTATGCCATACCCTGCACGTTATAAGTCAGCACAATACACGCAATGCACATGACCGTTAGATGATGCAGTTCATCAATCACATGCGATTCGAGTCACAAGCGATCTCACCTGGCCATTGCCACACCCTGCACGTTATCAATTCATGTGTGCGTGCCATAAATGATATGATCACCTCATGCATAATCAGAACCAATGATGCCATGTTTTCTCATGCACTCTCGCATCCACACGTGTTCTGATTATTATTGCCTCACAGGGCTACAACTTGGCCGAGGTGCAACGGCGCTACGGCGCCCTTCCTCCGCAGAGGCGCAACCGTGCCCTTCCGTGCTATTGCTACGGCGCTATGGCACCCTTCCTCCGCAGAGGCGCAACCATGCCCTTCCGTGCAGGCCGAGGTGCTATGGCACTACGGCGCCCTTCCTCCGCAGAGGCGCAACCGTGCCCTTCCATACCCTCCGAGGCGCCACGGTGCTACGGCGCCCTTCCTCCATCACAATCCACTTATTATCTTTGAGCATTAGCCAATGCACACATGCTTGCATATAAATCCTTAAATCATTTCTCACAAAAGCGGTCCATTTCCGATGTCCCACGGACAAACCATTTTCCCCACCATTCTCATAAAAGCGGTCCATTTCCAGTGTCCCTTGGACAAATCACTTTCTTTCTCATAAAGGCGGTCCATTTCCGGTGTCCTTCGGACAAACCATTTTTCCCTTTTTGTGAAATTCACACGATTCATGCGAATGTTCATGCCACGACACATCAATTTCACTTCATATGATCAAAACACATGAAATTATGCACAATTTCACTTCTGGATGAACAGTGCCGTGAACAGTAATCGTGAACAGTAATTTCCGAAATTCAATTAATAATAAATTAAATTCAGAAATTAAAGAAAACATTGATTAAACACAATTAATCAATCAATTAAGCTAAACATGCTTAATTAACACATAAACCACACATAATCAACACTTAAGCATAATCAAGCATAATTAAGCAAGATTAAGCTAAGTTAATCTTAATCAAATATCTAACCACCTATCTTAGGGCTAATACACTTAATTAACCCTCCTAAACCAGCATTAACACTAATTAACCCAACCCTAAGCAAGTTTAGGCACTAAATAGGGATTAGGAGCTAAACTCACCCGTTAAGCGGGCCGGCGACACGAACGTGGCGGCGGCGACGAACCCGACACCCGGGGACCTCACTCACACGCTCCAAGGCGGTCCCGGGCTCAACACAGCAGCAACAGCCTCTGCTTTCCACTGCAACACTCAAAAACTGCACTGCTGGAGGAGGAAGAAGCTGACCGGAGGAAAACGGGCTGCCCGGAGCTTCCGCGAACAGCGGGCCAGCGATCAACGGCACCTAGGGGTCAAGGGGGAACCACCTGTGGCTGGTATGGGCGGTGATTTTGCTGGAATGGGAGAAAAACGGGGGAAAAATGTGGAACAAAGCTGCTGCTGGCAGAACAGTGACGGTCCGGCAACAGCCAGCTTTGGGTCGGAATACGGGACGGTCGGAGGCTCCTTCCGGCGATCGACCGACGCTATCTGAACGAAAATTCCCTTCCGAACACAACGGCGGGTGGCACGAGACGTGATTCCAACGGGAAGGCAATGAACAACTCAGATTTCGGTGAAAGGTCAAACTGAAAAACAGAAGGAAGGAAGGAAAACCATGGGAGAGAGGTGCTGCGATTTTGGAGAAGATGAAGAGGAGAGAGAGAGTGAAGTGAAGGCTTGCCCCACTTGCCAAACAATGACCTCATCTTATCTCTCTTCCTTTTTGACTTTTCTTCAAAATATCCAAGGGCATTTTGGTCATTTCCACCTTGCACATTTCCCAATCTGTCCTTGGGCTGAAAATGGAGGAGCGGGCCTAGGAAAAAGGCTGGAAAATAAATAGGAATGGGTTCGGGAATTTATTGAGCTCGAAACGGCTCAAGGTTAGACAACGGCTCGGAAGGGTAAATGGTCGGTTTGGCCCAACGGGCTCACTTGCTTGCCTCGGGCCTTCCATGGCGGCTGTCCCACCTTGGGCGTGAGGCCCACACTGTTCTTGCCCAGCCCACGTCCTCGTAGGCTCGTTTTCTTAGTCCGAAAATCCATTTTCCAAATACTCGGCTCAATTGGCAGTGTCGACTGTCTAAGAAGCATCGTCCAAAAGTCCTTCTCGAACATTCCCGAAAAATCGAAGTCCAATCTTGGATTCTCATGCCTTGTCAATTTAGCCCGAATGCCATTTTGGTACTACTCAGACTGACAGGCGGCTTTGAGGATTCACGCGTAACCGACTCGTGCCAAACCACGTTCAAGACTTCTCGACACATGGACGTCTTTGACGACATGAAATTACGAAGGATAGATTCTTATTTCAAAGTACACGATTATCAAGGATCGACATAGGGTCGTTCACGGGTTCGATAACAGTAGACGGAATCACCCGTCGTCCTGTTATTTCTGTCCGCGAATCAACTTCTATTCATCCCTAAAATTGGCCTGCATGACTACAAGATCGTCCTTACGCAAGTCTCACGGTCGAGTCATTTTCCCAGGTCAAGTTCTTTAGTCGCACGAGTTCTGTCTTCAGTAGCCTTTCCCCTCAAGGTCAGTATCTCGGAAATGATTGGGTCCGAGCGGAATCAACCAACAATGCATTGGCGAAATTCACGTTCACTCATCCCTAAAAGGGCTCGAATTTCAGGATGTTACAGGTCATTACCCCCGCATCCCTTTAGTTGCTTTCTATAATAACGTGCTTCCAATTTGTGCTTATCTCTCTTGGTTTACTCAAACTAAGAAACCTTGTGATAATGATAATAGCATTTTTTTAGTATGTTTAGGTTCATAATATTTTTCATGATCATGATCATTACTTTATTGTTTGCTTAATTGCTTGGTCATATTTTACACGTTAATAGTGTAGTATTACAAAAATCAGCAAAGGTTGTATGCAAAACATTTTTTTAAAATAAGGAGAAAAGGTACAAGTCTCCGAACTCATAATTTTTTGTTCGCAGAACTAAAATGTACTCCCACATTTTACTTGGGTGTCTAATCGACCCGAAACCGATTTGTGGTGGCTCCAATAGGTCAAATAAATATCATGGTTGAATCGAATACCAAGTTGCGATTTGTAGGACTTAGGAGAGTCCGTGTTAAGCATTGTGTTTAGTAATCCATTAACCTCCTTCGGTACGGTTGCGACAAGCCAATGCACAGATACTTGCATATAAAATCCCAAATCCTTTACGCAAATCACAATGATTGTTAGGGTTGTCTTAGAAAGGAGATAAATTTGAAATGCAAACAAATGGAATAAATAATATCGTGCAATGGATGTAATACGCACGGTGTACGCACAACGCACAGCTCGTGCATTAAGCATGCACAGACAGATATGATAGAGAAAAAAAAAAGAATTGAAATGAGTACCTTAAGAAAGAAGATGAGAAGATTACCGTTTCTTCATCAACCTTGGTGCTGGTTATACCCTTGTCATAGTTCACAACTACATCGTGGAGATCTCTCCAATCTTTTGCCACGGCCAAGGTACTCACTTCTTCTTCTTTCTTTCCTAATTTTATAGCATATTTATATTTTTTAATTTATCATCAATGTTTGTCAGGAAAAGATTAAGCTTAGAAAATCAAAGTTAAAAGAAGGTTATTGCTTTTGTGGTTCAAGTGTTCATCAACATGAGCACCCTTATCGCAAACACTTCCAAATTTTTCTTATCTAGGAGTAGCTCTAACATCGAATTGTCTCTCTTGCTTGGAATGGGAATACCCCCTTCGTGCTTGCTTTTGGGATCCTCGCCACGCCACAATCCCCCCGATGGCTCATAATGCAAGGTCGCCTAGCCAAGGCAGAGCATATCCTCGCCCAAATCTCCAACTCTGAGGAGGAGGCCACACTTGAGCTCGCCAATATCACAGAGGCTATTGGCATGGGCACGACACGGGATCTCTTCTACTAGACCTCGCTTGTCTCACACATGCTTGTCTGCACTATTAGCCAGGTGTCTAATTATTCACGCGCCGTAGACAATAAGTACACCCAAGTAGTTAGCATTAATGTTAGAAGGTAGGAGGCATAATGACCTACCAATTCCTAACATTTGTGAGAAGATACAAATTATAGGACATTTATTAAAGAAAACCTATTCGTGTCATTGGATAAAAATATAGTAATTTATTGGATCTTATTGATAAATTGTAATATTTCACCCACAAATTGATTGGATCTCTTCTACTTGCATAGCTAGGCATCGCCCTCCCTCATGAGGTGTAGTGACATCAAGGGACCCCTGCCCAAGATAGCATTCCCAAAGGAGCATGTGCCCGACCACTACTACGACTCCACATCCGAACCCCCGTCGGGTTTCCAATAAATCGAATTTTCACCCCCAAGCTATGGCTGGGGCGGCGGGTTCAACTTAGTAATCACACAAGCATGCCATCATAATCAACTTATTATCTTTGAGCATTAGCCAATGCACACATGCTTGCATATAAAACCTCAAATCCTTTACACAAATCACAATGATTGTTAGGGTTGTCTTAGAAAGGAGATAAATTTGAAATGCAAAAAAATTGAATAAATAATATAGTGCAATGGATGTAATATGCTTGGTGCATACACAATGCATGGCCCATGCACGAAGCGTGCACAAACAGAGATGATAGAGAAAAAACAAAGAAATGAAATGAGTACCTCAAGAAAGAAGACGAGCAGAATACTGCTTCTTCATCAACCTTGATGCTGGCTATACCCTCATCATAGTTCCCAACTACATTGTGGATATCTCTCCAATCTTTTATTGTGGCCTACTCACCTCCTTCCCTGAGGTACTCACTTCTTCTTTTTTTCTTTCCTACCTTTGTAGCATATTTTTATTTTTTAATTTATCATCGATGTTTGTTAGGGGAAAGATTAAGCTTAGAAAATCAAAGTTAAAAGAAGGTGATTGCTTTTGTGGTTCAGGTGTTCATCAACGTGAGCACCCTCATCGCAGACACTTCGCAACTTTTCTTATCTAGGAGTAGCTCTAACATCAGATTGCCTTTCTTGCTTGGAATGAGAATAACCCCTTTCGTGCTTGCTTTTGGGATCCTCGCCATGCTGGAATCCCCCCAATGGCTCATAATGCAGAGTTGCCTGGCTGAGGCGGAGCATATCCTCGCCCAAATCTCCAACTTCGAGGAGGTGGTCGCACTTGAGCTTGCCAATATCACAAAGGCTGTTGGCATGGGCATGTGGCGGGATCTCTTCCACTGGACCTCGCCTATCTTACAAATGTTTCTCTGCACTGTTGGCCACGTGTCTAATTATACACGCGCGCCACAGACAATAAGTATACCCAAGTAGTTAGTATTAAGGTTAGAAGGCAGGAGGCATAATGAACTACCAATTCCTAACATTTGTGAGAAGACACAAATTATAGGACATTTATTAACTACCGTTTCTTTTCAGACTTTGGTCATTTGTAACTTTAATCTTCATTGTTTTGAATTCCCCTTTAATTAGTCAAGACTGTGTATAACCATACCATCACAATCCACTTATTATCTTTGAGCATTAGTTAATGCACATATGCTTGCATATCAAACCTCAAATCCTTTATGCAAATCTCAATGATTGTTAGGGTTGTCTTAGATAGGAGATAAATTTAAAATGCAAACAAACGGAATAAATAATATAGTGCAATGGATGTAATACACACGGTGCACACCCAACGCATGGCTTGTGCACTAAGTGTGCACAAACAAACATGATAGAGAAGAAAAAAAGAAATGAAATGAGTACCTCAAGAAAGAAGACGAGCAAATTACCGCTTCTTCATCAACCTAGCTGGCTATACCCTCGTCATAGTTCCCAACTACATCGCAGAGATCTCTCCAATCTTTTGATGTGGCCTATTCACCTCCTTCCCTAAGGTACTCACTTCTTTTCTTTCTTCTTTCCTAATTTTGTAGCATATTTTTTATTTTTTTATTTATCATCAATGTTTGTCCGGGGAAAGATTAAGCTTAGAAAATCAAAATTAAAAGAAGCTTATTGCTTTTGTGGTTCAAGTGTTCATCAACGTGGGCACCCTCATCGGCGACACTTCCCAATTTTTCTTATCTAAGAGTAGCTCTAACATCGGATTGCCTCTCTTGCTTGGAATGGGAATAACCCCCTTTGTGCTTGCTTTTAGGATCCTCGCCATGACAAAATCCCCCTGATAGCTCATAATGCAGGGTCACCTGGCCGAGGCGGAGCGTATCCTCATCCAAATCTCCAACTCCGAGGAGGAGGCCGCACTCGAGCTCGCCAATATCATAGAGGTTGTTAGCATGGGCACGTGACGGCAGCCCTACTAGACCTCGCCTGTCTCACACTTACTTGTCTGCATTGTTGGGCACATGTCTAATTATTCACGCATGCCGCAGACAATAGGTACACCCAAGTAGTTAGTATTAAGGTTAGAAGGTACGAGGCATAATGATCTACCAAAACTATCCTCACTAATTCTACATATTTTTGATTTTGCCCCTGGTTATTTTTTTTTTAATTGAGAAAGGACGCAGCCCTTCGTCGGTCCAATGAAGGGCTATAGCTGCCAACGAGCCAAATTTGGCATCAGCAGCCGTCAATTGAGGTCGCCCAAGGTCAGGCGACCTCCGACGAGGGTCGCATGACCCAATCGAGGGTCGTCAGAGGTTGACTGACCTCGAGCGACCCTCAACAAGGGTTGCTTGACTTAGGCGGGCTGCAACCCAAACAACCGCCACCTGGGTCTCACGGCCTTAGGTGGCCCTCGCCTAGGTCGTGATGCACCTAGGTCAAGCGACCCTTGCCAAGGTCACCCAAGGTCGAGCGACCTCCAATGGCCCTTGGCTAGGTCACGCAATCCTTGCCGAAGGTCACCCAACCTCAACCGACGCTAGATTTGGCTTGTCGGCGACCATAGCCTTTCGTCGGTCCGGTGAAGAGTTGTCCAATTTTCAAACAAAAAAAAGATATATATTATACCCCTCAAAGTTCATTGCAAATTTTTTTTTATCAAATGCACATTCAATTCAAAATCTATTTGCAAATATATTTTACCAAACATAATTGCATTTCCCAAAGTAGCTTTCGGCTTTCAACATTTGCATTAGACTGAAAGCTCATTTGCAAAGCTAAACCAAACACACCCTAAGGGCCTTAGTATTTTCTCTTTTTTGTGTGTTTGTTTTCCTTTCTCTTTTTTTTTTAAGTTTTAGCCTCTTTTCTCTTTTGAGTGTCTTTTTTATGGAAAGAAAAAATGAAAAAATAAAAATAAAAAGGAAAAAAGGAAAGAAAATAAAAAAAGTAAATGATGAAAATGCCCTTGATCAACCAAGGCTCTTCTTTAAGACTGACATGGCCACCACAGCCCATTATTTGAAACAAGTCTATTTCAGACTTTTATTTGAGAAAATAAGGGCACTTTATGCTCTTATTTGAAATAATGTATAATCGAAGCTTTTATTTGAGAAAATAAAAACATTTCGGACTCTTGTTTAAAATAATTTCCACTAAAAAATTTCTCGGTAAAAATGGGACATGCTTACATCTTATGCATATTATAGAATTTTAACGTGCTGTCACATTGTGTCAAATATTCTTAGAAAAGATTGTAATTTTTTAAAATTTCAAATAAATGAAAGAGCAAACATCACTCATTTATAACAGCAATTACATAAAGAAAATTATCCAATCAATCTTAAACCTATTGTACGAATGCTAATTCAATCTAAAATGTTCAAATTTACCAATTTAATTTTAAACCTTTGCGGAAAACTTCAATAATCATTCTGAGAAATTTTCACCTAAAATTACTGCCATGGTGATCTAATCATTGGTTATGCTCTTACATGGCTCACTGTCACATCTACAATTTTCAACAAAAATTGGCTAAAAAGATTGTATTGAAATTTTGCACAAAGATTTAAGATTAAATTGAAAAATTTAGGATTAATTTGATATCCATGTACAGATTGAATAAGTTCCCTCAAGTTTGTAGACAGGTTGCAAGGAAAAGAAATCTAATTTAAAGATTTTTTTAGGGAGAGATTACTACCAATAATTGTAGTCGTACCAGCAACGTATGGCCTTTCTTTTTAAAGAAGGCAGTGGTTTCATGTTGACTATAACCAGATCGAGGGCCTTCTGATTCTTATTCCACCCATTTTATTTAAACATCGGACTAAGTCAGAAAGTGTCCACACACAATTTTTTTGATAAATATACGAAAAGTTTTAAAACTTGTTATGAAGCTACAGTCAAATTATAAATTCATCAAATTGATATAATCAAGTTCTTTTGTTGATTTCATCTAATTTGGTTAATGGAAAATACTAACATGATCTCCTATTATTTTCCCTACATGGGGCTAACATGACTAAAACATGAAGGATAAAATTAAAACAATGTTATTTTGGTCCAAATCTGATTTTTTGACCTAAAGATTATATAAATTAGATTAGAAAGATTAATTTTAAAATAATAAAAAAAATTGGAAGGAATAAAAAACCAGGGGAGGGCCTAAGGGTCCTCACTGCCGCTACCGCCACCGCCGCCGCCACCATCGTTGGAAAGGGTTGACAATGGTGGGATGATGGTTGGTCACCCTAATGGATTGCAGGTAGGCCCTTGCCTATTTTCCTTCCTCCTCCTCCTCCTTCTTCTTTTAAATTTAATTTTTATTTTTTATCTAATTTAAATAAAATTTGGGTTAAAAAATCAAATTCGGACAATAGCGATGTCATTTTAGCCTTTTTTATTATTTTGTTTTAGTCAAATCAATGCTATATAAAAAAAATTACACTTCAGTATTTTTCATTTGTAGAATTAAACAGAATTAATAGAAGGATTTGATTGTACTTTTTGAAAATTGTAAGACTTGATTTTATTTTTTGATAAGCTTTGGGACCCTAGTGCATTTATTCCTATATTTTAAGGTCCCACAGCAGTTTTTCGTGAGACAGTCCACGTCCTCGGTCAAAGTCTAGATTTTCAAAGTTGATCATGCATGTGTTGCTTCCAGTAACCTTTGGGCATCAAGAGGGAAGACTGACTTGAAAAATGGAAATTATTTTCCAAATGATTTAATATTCCCTTAAAAGATTTAGTAGATTTAACTGTAAGATATCACCATCGATTCCTATACTTTAGTCAAGAATTTAAAACCGCCCCATAATTTTGTTTTCGGTTCAAAATCATCAGTGTAATTTCTAAAAGCACCATCTCTGATTAGTTTGGCAACTTACGAAACCTAATGTCACCACCAATGCTAAATCCCGAGCGGCCATAACCAGGAGCTTGAAGAAGCTCTGGAGTCTCATGGCCAAGTTTAGGAAAATAACGTGTAACAATCTAAAGTCTGAGTGCTATGGGGCCAACGGTGCTATTATTGAGGTTTAGAAGTTATTCTGCGATGGACGTGAAGTTGAAGGACATTTGGAAAGTATCCAAAAACGTAATTGTTTATTTAATTTACACTTTTAAGGGTCAAAAAGTTGGGTCATCAGTCAATCCAAAACCCTAAAACACGCCTTTACTCCCCCATTAAATACCGGCCCATATCAAACATGCTGTCCAAACCAACATCAATCTCAATCTCTCTCTCGGCCAAACAAACATCAATCTCTCTCTCTCTCTCTCTGATATAGAATGGGCAACTGTGCAGCTCCTCAGATCACAAGAAATGGTGGCCGTGCCATGACCACCCATCACCATAGCTGGCCATCATCATCTCCATCCACGCTCAAGCTCATTCACACGGACGGAAGACTGCAAGAGTTCACTCAAACCATCAAGGCCTCTCACCTCCTCTCCCAAAACCCTAACTGCTTCCTCTGCAGCTCCGAGTCCATGTTCATCAACTCCATAGTCCCGCAAATCCATGAAGAAGAAGACCTCTACTTGGGCCAACTCTATTTCCTCTTGCCTCTCTCCATGTCTCGAGTCCCCCTCTCTATACGAGAGCTCTGCATGCTCGCTATCAAGGCCAACGCCGTGCTCAAGGGCAGCTCGTGTTTTAGGGGAAGCAAGGATGGAGTTCCCTCAGTGGCTAATCATCCGAGACGGTGTGGAGCTTCGACCGGGTTTGATGCCATGAGATTGGACTTGGGTCAGAGCACCCAAAGGATTGAGTTGTGAAAGTGCATGCCTATGAGAGGAAGCGGAACCGAATAGATGACAGAAGGAAGAGATTGAAGAATCTGCTAGCAACTCATTTTATTTTTCTTTTTCTCTTTGTGAACAACTCTTTTTTTGGTTGTCAAAAGATTGACGACTCTTTTCAACGAGACTTAATATATGTCTCGATAGTTCACAATCATCATAATTATAATTATAATTATAATTATCATCGTCATCATTATTATTTAAAGTAGCTTTATTTGGTTAGATTATGATAGAAGCCAGCAATATATGTCGTGATATGGACCTGAGTGTTGTAAAAGCGTGCGAAACATGGTTACTTTATTATCGTTGAAAAGATCTCGTGATATTCCATTTTTTGAACTTTTTATTTAACCACGAGGGAATTTCCTCACTTTGTAGTGCTTAATTTTTGCTAAAATAAAAAAAGATATTGCGTCATTGCATGTACCAGAAAAGGAAAAGAGGTACTAATCTTTCTATGCTGTATGGCCCATGGTAAGGAACGGGCCAATAAAAGAGGAAATTAACAAATAAGTACTTCTATGTTCAATTCAATTCATGTGGAGAATTAATGTTTACCATGGCTAATTATAACCTAGGAGACCACTAGTGCTATGATAATCCACTGTTAAATTAATATCTAATTAAGTTTAAAGCATGACAGCCTAATTAGACAATCGTATTGAAGTAGATCTCAAATTTAGACTTACCCATCATATATTAATTCAATTAACCACCTTCTTTTTTATTTACACGACAGTTGATAAATGTTTTCCCCCCTTGATTTAATGCTTGATAGAATAAATTGTAGCCTCATTGGGAGACGTATAAGCACAATTTTGAAATCACATAGTTAATAGCTATTTAACTGTATTTCTATAAAGTAAAAAATATACATGTTGTTCAAGAAAAGCCAATTTGATTGGCCTACTTGTGGATGATATTTGATAGAGAAATATGTTTTTTACTTCACTTTTCGCCATTGAGCTCTGTCGTTTGTCATATCATAAGTCATGAACAATTGTATTAATTAGTAAGTTGGAAATTTTGAAAAATAAGTATTCACTGTACACTGTCCATATTTCTATCTTCCATTTATATCACTAACTTAAAACCCATCCCTTTTTTGCCTTGCTCAAACGCTCCCACTGTACATTCATAAGTATGCTTCTACATCGCAAAAATAACTACCGGCTATTTAGTTCCACTTTTCCATATGTATAGTCATTGTTAAATTCGGTTAGCTTATTTATAGGATTTACAAGCTTTTTATATACACGTGATCTCCATCCATTTATCAATTTAAACTTTTAGGTTAAATCTTTTCACATGATATTGAAACCTTGTTTTGTCCTAATTCATTTCACATGTAAATCCTCCTTGTTTGTCGAATTCCAAGTGTAATGTTACCTCCGTATATTTTTCTTGTTTATTTTTTGCCCATGTCCAAACGTATAAGGTAGAAATTAAGTGAATATCACTTCAATGAATCTGGCGATTTTCCCTACATATATATATCATTTTTTTTTTTTACTTTTTATTGTTTTTTCACTTTGAACGAAACAAAGTCAAGCGCGGCAGGCTTCGGTCAATGGCATACTATGCTGAGTAATTTCTTAAATCATTCATTATGGGGTGCTTCTGGACCTTTTTCTTTTCGTCCGGAAATGCTACAAGACCAAAAAAGAAGACGCCTTCTTTTTCAGTTTGGTACCGTAAATTTAACGTTATGTGGACCCTATATGTACCATCTAGAATTGGAG
This sequence comes from Corymbia citriodora subsp. variegata, assembly GCA_014858505.1. Lineage (NCBI taxonomy): Eukaryota > Viridiplantae > Streptophyta > Magnoliopsida > Myrtales > Myrtaceae > Corymbia > Corymbia citriodora. The sequence continues at coordinate 53,931 of MU089963.1, forward strand.
ATTCTTATATACTCAACTAAAAGGCAACGAGGGCCCGAAAACGTGCTAAATTAGTGATCGTGTGGCTTCTTGTAATAAAGCAAAATGAAACAAACGTAACCACTCGCCTGGGTGGCGCCGATGGCTCGAGCTCCCTTCCTCTCGCAAAAGGTCGGGGGTTCGAAACCCACGGTTGTCATAGGGTGACTTAATTTGTCTTATGTGTGTGGTGGCTAGCACTTTCGGCCCCCAGGGTTTACTCCCCTAGCTGTCGGCGGGGTGCGGGGTTCCCTAGGTTACCAAAAAAAAAAAAAACGTAAATTCAATGGGGATTGGCTAATCACCGGCCATAAAAATTTCGATAAGTTAGGCCAGTTCATTAGGGAAAAATTTGCACGTGAATTTCGCAAAAAAATGTGAACAATTGGTCCATGTTTTATCCATTAATTAGTCCTTATATGAATAAAACTAATGCCCAAGTGAACACTCCAGTTCTAATTAGCAGTAGACAAAACCTGAATTGAAGCAATGCTAGAGGAATTGTACTAGGTTAATAAAGTCCAGTAGATTGTGCTGTGACCAAAAGATCATCTTGGGCAAAAATACAGCGTAAATGCCAAAACTTGGCACGAAATGACACTTAAGTGCCAAATATTACAAAAAATACACTTAAGTGCCAACTTCGGCAAAGACTGCCAGAAATCAAACGTGATTTATTTTAATAATATAAATATCTTACGTGGCTCACTAGAGATTAAGTCAGCCAAAACGACGTCATCTTATGCTGGTGTGGTATTTTAAAAATGTATTAATTAAATAACATTAAATAAATTAAAAATATATTATTATAAAATTGATTAATTTAAAAAAAAAAAAAAAAAAAAGGAGGAGGAAGGGGAGGATTGGGCAAGGGCTGTGCAACTCTCGTTGCCACCACCCTCACCACACCACCATCGCCGAGAAGGGTCGGCAATGGTGGGTGAAAGTCAGTTGGGGTCGTTGGGCCCTGGCTAGTGGCCGACAACCTCAGCCGACTTGCGGTGAGGGTCGCAACCCTCCCCAAGATCCAGCGAGGGTCGTCGGCCCTCACCCATTCGGGCCAAGGGCCACCGGCCACCTAGCTAGGTGACCCTAACTAGGTGGCTGACAACCCTTACTAGATCTAGGAGAGGGTCGTGACCCTCACCCTCGATTTGGGCAAGGGTTGAGACCTCGCCGCAGGTTAGCTTGGCGAGGATTATCGGCCCTCGCCTAGGCAACGACCCTTGGCTTGGTTGGGCAAGGGCCGACGACCCTCGCCGAATCTAGGGGAGGGTTGCGGCCCTCACCACAGGTCGGCCAGGGCCGTCGGCCACTGGCCAGAGCTTAGCAACCTTAGTTGATGCTCACCCCACCATCACCAACCCTTCCCGGCGATAACAGTGGCGGCGAGGGTTGCACAGCCCTCACCCTCACCCTCCTCTTCCCCCTTTTTCTTTTAAATAAAATCAATTTTGAAAAAAAAATGCTCCATCAACAAATAAAATCGCTGGAAAATGACACGTGGCAGTTTGGCTGAATTTTTCACCGTTAGCACTTAATTGATCATTTTTCTCCGATTTTGGTAATTAAATATACATTTCTGAACTTTTAACACTTAAATGTCCCTTTATGCCAAGTTTTGACGTTCCAAGGGTCCACACGTCGATCATCTTGTGATAGGAACTAAGGGTCCGCACATCGATCATCTTGTGATAGGAACTAAACATTTTCCGCAAATCGAGCATGATGTTTTTCATGAATCTTCATTTTTGTCCAGAGTTACTTTGTTCGATATGATTTTCTCAAATTAACTGAATTTCCTTAGAAAAAAACGAACCGCGTGTTAGATTTTCACTCGATGATTCCCCGTCATGTTTAGCATATGGACATTGTGAATAAAGATCGTGCAGAAAATTTAATTTAAGGCCGTGCAAGGAAGGACAAAAAAAAAAATGGAACGAGAACGTAAATATTACTTGCCTAATAATCGGAGTCGTCTTCCAAGGCAAAGCAAGACTTCGTTTACACGTTGGGCCTAGTCAAAAGTGCCCCTATCATAAGTTTTCCACAGCAGGTACTAGGTAAGAATTATCCACGTCATCGATCAAGTTCTAGGAATTTTCAACGTGGGTCCCGCGTATGGGTTGCTTCCTGGGAATTGCATTGCACTGCATGGATAGAGAGCCTTCGGATGCGAGTTGTGGCCTTTTGATTCGTTTGCAGATTGACCTCGGGACAACCTCATGGGTCGTGTCTTTCATTTCATCGCGCGTGAGGAACCGAGTGGATTACTTTTTGTCTTTCTTTTCTATTTGGGCTGTGCCAAGTGATGATGGAGAAAACATTGAATGACTGCCAAGCATCATGTTCACCTACGGTGAATTATGAATTTTCTTCATCAGCATATATCCATGCCCATTTGAAATGATTTGACAATTTTACATTTTATCTGAATACCCTAGTAGGGTTAACATACTCAAAAGAATTTAGTAAATTCAATAAGACGAATCGTTGATGTTTAAATTTTTATTCAGAAATCAAAACCATCCCTCCACTTTATTTTTATTCTAAATCATTCTAGTGCTTTTTAAAATTGTCATCTTGATTTATTCAGAAACCAAATTTGTTTACCTAGCATTGATAATTGTTAGAAATTTGATGATTAATGAGCATTAAACTTTTTTTTTATTTGGATTTTTTTTGTTCTTTATTTCAATATTCCCTCTCTCTCTCCCCGCACCTATCGTCGTCGTCGTCGTCATCGTCATCGTTGTCAAAACCCACAAAATCTGACATGGCTACCAATACAAAATCTTGATCAGCCAAACGGCTAAGCTCAATGAGGCTCAAAGTTGAGAAGGCAGTATGTAACTTTTCAAAGCTCGGGGCTAGTGGGCAACTGGTGCCAAAGTTGCAGGAGATAATCTGTAACATTTCAATGTTTAAGATGTATGTGTCATCGTTCAAACCAAAATCTCACATGGCTACCATACAAAATCTTGATCAGCCAAACGGCTAAAGCTCAATGAGGCTCAAAGTTGAGAAGGCAGTGTGTAACTTTTCAAAGCTCGGGGCTAGTGGCAACTGGTGCCAAAGTTGGAGGAGATAATCTGTAACATTTCAATGTTTAAGAGTTGGTATGTCACTTCCCAAAAAGTATCCTATTAAGTATCTTCGAATATAGCACTTGGCACTGCTTTTCCTAAGAGAATTTCTTATATTGTCAGGCCGATGTGTGAATTGGCAATACGCAACTAATCATTCTAATACCCATGGATTAACACTGGCCTCACATAATTCTCATTTAAGACATGCGTAATGAATAAACATCTTGTATGACATGGAACTAATTATATATTACACTGTTGAGGGTCAAAAGTTAGTCTTACATCACTCCAAAATTCTCAAACGCGCCTTAATTCCCTTATTAAATACCTACCCATTTCAAACATATTCGCCAAACAAACACCAACCCTCAACCCCTCTCTCTCTCTCTCTCTCTCTCTCTCTCTCTCTCGCAAAGAATGGGCAACTGTGCGGCTTCTCAGATCACCAGAAATGGTGGCCTCGCCATGACCGGCCATCACCATAACTGGCCACCATCTCCTCCATCCACGCTCAAGCTCATTCACATGGATGGAAGACTGGAAGAGTTCCCTCAAACCATGAAGGCCTCTCACCTCCTCTCCCAAAACCCTAATTGCTTCCTCTGCAGCTCAGACTCCATGTTCATCGACTCCATAGTCCCTCAGATTCATGAAGATGAAGACCTCCATTTGGGCCAACTCTATTTCCTCTTGCCTCTCTCCATGACCCGAGCCCACTCTCTCTCCGAGAGCTCTGTTTACTTGCCGTCAAGGCTCACGCTGTGCTCGAGAGCAGCTCAAGTTTAAGGAGAAGGAAGGATGGAGGTCCGTCAGTGGCAGGTCATCAGGGACGGTGCCGAGCTCCGATCCAGTTGGACACCACGAGATTGGAATTGGGTCAGAGCAGCCGAAGGATTGAGTTGTAAAGTGCAAGCGCATGAGATGAAGTGGGAATCGAATAGACGACAGAAGGAAGAGCTTGAAGAATGTGCTATAAACTCTTTTTGATTTTTTTTATGCACTCCTTTTTGGTTGTCCTAAATTTTTTTGTGGGACTTTGAGATTCGGCTCATTGTTTCTAGATTTGTGAGCGATCTGATTACTATTAGCCTAATTATAATTTCTTTTATT